>CAKAOI010047718.1:0-20924 GCA_916701655.1 Sebastiscus albofasciatus
GTCGACGGCTCAAATACTCCGATTCTGTCTTCATGTCAGATATGATTTTCTGCAAATACAATCTGCAGACTGGTAAAAACATTCACATTAACCTCCTACTGATAATTACAAATATAATATGCGCAGGCTCCGTTATTTCCAACATGGAGTCATGATTTCTGGAAGCAGAAACCACAGCAGGGGCTCTACCAAAGCTGGCACTCCAAGGTATAACATATCAAAATCATTAGTTATATTTCAAACACACACAAAAGCATGGTGGCAAGGAAAAGCGAGAGCGCAGCAGAATACTGGCAGCTAGGCAATAAAATGCCAGGACAACAGTTCAATTACAGCTATTTAAAAACAAGATTAGCTCGACGCAAGTGTTTTAATTACCGCATGGGTTGACATTTCGGAGGCTGTGTTGGCTCTCTACATGTGTCAAAACATTAGAGCCGAGTATCACACCGCATTACTTTTCTGGTACTGGTTGAAATGTTTTCATACTGTAGCACCAAGTGTCGAAAGAACTGTCAAGTGCTGAAAGCTGGCTTTGAATGTCTGGTTAGATTAACTGTCTTGTTTCCTTATTCTTTGATCAGGGAGCTCCTGATTTAAATCAAACTGTTGCAGATTTCAGGATATTTAATTGAGGGAATTTTCTTGTACGGCGGCTTATAACGTAACTTAAAACATTTATATTCCTTAAATTTAGGTATCAAACAAAGTATCAGTAGTGAAACTACAAACGATACCCATCCCTGGTCCAAAGAGCAGCAGTATCTGTTAACTGGAGGAATGAAAACCTTTAGGATTTTCGAGTGTTTTCGAGAGTTAGAGCTAGAGTTAGATGAGAAGACACATTCTCGAGAGTGGTATCAATCTTCTCATCTAACTCTCAGCAAGAAAGTGAGTAAGCGTATTTTCCAACATATATTCTAATATTGAAATATGCTCATAACGTCGAGGTACATCCAAGGACACCCTGAAGTCTTGATTAATCAAACTGCCTTCAGAGGTGTTTGGAGACACATTTTGTACACACAAAAACAGAAAACGTGAATAAGAAGCTTCTCCAAGTTCGCATAGAGGAGCAACATAAAAAGGGATACAGTATATCTTCCAAGAAGGAATTACATTCAGAACAGACAGGAGGCAGGCGGCTCAGACACAAACATTTTTTGTCGCAAATGGATTTTCAGGAGAACAAGCCTGACGGGGTATTTACTGTCAGTTTTAAGGAACCCAAACATCATGGCAGAATGTGACACGCTTCACAATAAGCTCTTTGGCAACGGAACAAAAAAAAATTGCATTTCAATTTATAAACTACACGACAGGTTTCAACTACAGTCCACCTATACTGACTCCAGACACAACCTGGACCTGAAACCCACCAGTGTAATTTTCCATTTGAACAGATCGTATGCGCATTAACTGAGCGAACTCACCTCGACCTTTATGGTTCCTGACAGAAGAAGAGCCCCGAAGATTATCAGTAAGGAGCCGATCAAAAACAGGAATATTGCCAGTGCGATCGCCTTGTACGGGACCTTTGGCGGGCTTTTCTTGAACTGTAAAGTGTTCAGTTGGACAAAATACAAGACATTTAGTTTCCTGGAGTGTTTTTTCATCAGTTAAGTACAGTGTTTGAGTAAATGTACTTAGTTACATTCCACCACTGCATGATAGCAGATAGAGTAGCTTAGGTGCAGTGCTGTCTCTACATTGCCTTTAAAATACTTTACTTTCATAATGAATATTAGAATTATTTCAGTTTGCACCAAAACAAAATGAGCCTGTGTTAATCCCCCCCAAAACAGAGTAAAAACAGAAACAACATTTTTTATCAGACTTGTTCTTTTGCAGGCAGCTTCTCGTATCTCCTCCGGTATTATCACAGACTTTTGGCACATTACCAGGAATTCATTAATTGGGATTTACCTCAAATTAATTGCCTCTGGTAGTAAATAGTTTCACTAATTAGCACCAGGCTGCTGAGCAACCCATAGAGCAGCATGAGACATCAGAGACGGTGTCAAGTTCATGGAGAAAGAAGAAGAACACGTCTCTCACCTGTAAGTCTATGTAACCGTCGTCATCAGCGGCCAGCCTCGAATACTTGACCTTGTTGTTTGATAATCCAGCGCCCAACATATTGCTTCTAGTCGGCTTCATTAAGAGCTGTTTGGAAAGAGAGACACAGAGAGGTTATCATTCATATCTCCACAATAGTCTTTGATTTGTGCTACTCACATATCCAATAGTTATGACATTTAAGGCAAACATCCCATTACACTGCCACCATTCACACCTCACAGTATGACCATCCCTAACATATCCTGATGACATCTTACTGGGTAAACATCACCATTCCATAGTTATCATTCATGCGTCATATATAAGTATGAGGCCCGCCCAATTCATTCAGGTAAGTTATAGCTACCATGGTATAAACTGTAATTCGAAATCACGCTAGACCAATTTCAAATCGTCTCTGACCACATATATGGCCACACAAGCTTGCTTATATCACTTTTATTTAAAAAAAATACAGTACGCCTTTTAAAAGAGGGCCAAAGTGAAAAGGTTCGCACTCCCTCTTTTCATTTCCAGTGTCACTTCTGCTTGAAAGTGTAAACACTGATTGAACTGACCTTTTTATTCAGCGTGTAACACAACTTTACAGCATTTCCAACATTCACCTTCACTGTTGAAACAAGGGCAAGGTCGCCGTCTGTCTCTGTTTAAAGTATTAATTAGTAAAAATGAGATGATTGCCACGGTTTGTTTGCAGAGTCTGAGTGGTTTTGTTGAACTTTTGATCCTTCTGTTTTGCCACAAAACATGTTTTTCTACAAAACCTGCCTAGAACAGGGACTATTTATTCCACACATGCCACCCAGCGGTGTTAACAAATACAATTTACTCATAGATTTTAACGGATCATCGCCGCTTCATCTGATGTGGCATCCACACAAAAACAGAGCAAGAAACGAGAAAAAAAAGTACCACAACACTGATCTGCCCCGGAGGGACTCGGAGAAGTGTGACTACACGTGTGATCGGATCTTCCTCAAGGCCTCGCTTCTGTTTATGTTGGGAGATTTTGGCTCTGTGCATACTTGCACTTGAGCCCCCCACGGGAGACTAAAATCCATGAATAAAAAACGTTGTTCCTGCACGAACAGAGTACGGAGGAGCTTTCAGAAACATTCTGTTGTTTTGCCGGCAGCTGTCACATCAACTCGCCACAGAGCCTCTCTGATGAGGAAGAAGCTCCAGGTTATAGTTGTCGTGAAGTTAGAGCACTTGCTGCAAAAAAAGGGAACACTGTGGATTTAGCAAAACTGGAAGAAAGTGTTTTTCTGGATGTCCCTATTATTACATTATCTGAGAAAAACCTACGCCTCTTTGAATGAGAGTTAAAACCACTAATGGGTGGGAGGATTCATTAGTATTCATCTAGATTTGTTTCAGAGGTAGAGACAAAGGCTTTTGTGCAAATACTTTTCTAAAAGATTGTTTTGCTGAAGAGCAGCATTCTTCAAAAGGATGTGCCCTAATTAGTTGTTGATGATGGAGGCGGAGAGCGCTGTCTAGCACAAAATCTCCCATACAGCAGGTGTTCAACTGGCTTTACAGACAGACACTACAATCTGCTAAGCCTGTGGTCAAGACTGTGAGGAGATGGCCCAACGAGGCAAAGGTGGAGTTACAGGCCTGCTTTGACTGCACTGACTGGAGTGTTTTTGATGCTGCTCCTACAGACGGGTTTCTTCTATACAAACATTACTGGGTGTGTATCAGGGGGCAAAATCACTAAGGCAGCCATTGTAATCAATGTAGATTTTGCATTGTTTGTACATTCTTGTGGACTATACAAGACCCCTGCAGAGTCTGATCACACGAGATACCATTATCATATGATGTATTAGTATGAGATTTGTATGTATTAGAAGTGTGATTTGACTTTGATCGGCAGTGCATCTCTAGCTGTTAGTTTAGGAAACGCTTGATTTATGCAGCAGAGTTTTCTATGAGCTGAGCACACACTTTAAACATTAATATCACAGTCAATCATGTTCATTTAATTGTGGATTGCGATTAATATTCGATTTATTGTGCAGCCCTACAACAACATTAACGTTAGGTTACAGCAAAACTCAGGCAGCTTCGTTAGGCCAAAGAGGAGGCCTACAGGACAGGATCCTGTATAGTCAGGCCAGAAACACGCTGACAAAGGAGATCAGAGTAGCAAAGAGATGCTACAATTAAAAAACCTAAAAAACTACGCTGCGTCGGCGTGAAAAGGCCTGCAGGACATCCCCAACTGACTTACTTTACTGCAGGTTTGATAAACCTGCATTCACATCACAATCTGCTAGGAAGATGTGTGTCAGCTCTTTCAGAAGCCGAAGATCAGCACCAGACCCAGACGGCGTGTCACCACCCTGTCTGAAAGTCTGTAGCTGACCAGCTGGCCCCCATCTTCACACAGATCTGCAACAGATCACTGGAGCTGTGTGAAGTCCCCTCCTGCGTCTAGAGCTCCACTTTCATCCCGGACCCCCAAGAAACCCGCCTTCACAGGATTAAATGAGTAAAAGTCTGCGGTTATGAAAGCTTTTCGTGAGACTGAAAGACACCTGAAAGACATCACAGCCCCCCTGCTGGACCACCTGTACTTAGCCTATCAGGCAAACAGGTCAGTGGATGATGCAGTCATCATGGGACTGCAATGCATCCTACAACACCTCAACTCCCCAGGATCCTAACAGACTTCCTGACAGACCGAAGGCAGTAGGTGAGGCTGGGGAGAATCACATCCAGCACCCGGACCATCAGCACCGGCGCCCACCTGAAATTTGCAGACGACACGACAGTAATCGATCTCATTCGGGACGGTGTTGGGCCTGCATACAGACGGGAGGATGAACAGCTAGTCATAATAACTAAGTTTCTGGGATCCACCATCCACCCAGGACCTAAAAGTGGACTTCCAACATTGACACCATCAGGAAAAAAGGCCCAGCAGAGGATATATTTCCTGGGCCAGCACAGGAAGTTCAACTTGCCTCAGGCGCTGCTGATACAATTTTACACTGCAATTATCCAGTCAGTTCTCCACACATCCATCACCGTGTGGTTTGGGTCGGCTGCACCAAACTGGACAGGAACAGACTTCAACGGTCACGACCGCAGAAAAAAAAAAAATCATTGGTGCCAAACTGCCCTCCATCCAGGACTTATGCACCTCCAGAGTCAGGAAACATCACTGCAGACTGTTCAAACCTTGGACACACAACCTGTTTCAGCTTCTCCCCTCTGGTAGGTGCTACAGAACACTGTACGCCAAAACAACCAGACACATGAACACTTTCTTTCCACAGGCCGTCACTAGGATCATGAACAGTAACACCAGTCACATAGCGTCAGGAACATCCACTGCAATAATACTAACATCCACTGTACTTGTAAATTACATGTATTATAGTTTAAATACACACTATTTTCATGTTATGAAAATGATGACATGACGTGTTATTTTCAATGTTATTTCATGTTTCTCATGTTATTTTTCATTGACATGTTATATTTTTCATGTAAATTTCATCACTGCCAATATAAATCTAAGTATGCTGTAGCCCTAAACAACACTGTACTGTCATATTCACCTACCTCATGTTGTGTATTTAAAGCAACCTGTGACATTAATCATTCCATTTATTCCGGCACCCTTTGCACTCTGTACATTGCACTATTGTCCTACTGTCAGTGTTGTTGTTGGAGTTTTTTTAAATATAGAGATACTTTTTAATATAAATTTATATAACATTTACAATTTGCATGCTTTGTATATGAACATATATTATACTGTATATCGTGTTATAGTTAGTTCCCTTGCATTATACAAATGCACACACATATTATATGGTGTGTTTCAAAGATTGATGCTTGCATTTTTAGACTAATGGTCTATAAATGTAACAGTTTTTAAATAATTAATACACAATGCAGTGATTTACTATTTCTTTTTATATATATATACATATATATATATATATATATACTGTATTTTTTCCCTTTTTTCGAGGTTGTTTTCATATATGCAATTTACAATTCATAATTACAATAGTTTATAAACCATTTTTTTAAGTAGTTGAGCTTATAGACAAACTCATTAAGTACACTAGAGAAAACAACTTCAACATTCAAAATTGAAATAAAATTAAGAAAAGATATAATAATAATAATAATAATAATAATAATTTATTAGAGAGATTTACTATTTCTACACATAACTATACCCTTGAAACAGCTTTTTTTTTTAGACCATAATGAAAACAAAAAATATAATTTAACACTTAAAAGATTTTTCAACACTTCTTAGGGGGATGTGGTTGTACTGGGGGATTTTGGACTTGTGACGCAGTATATAGATATATATATCTAAAAACCTGGCAACCCAGTTGGTTCCGTGGGTTTAATGCATGACATGTTTTCATATATGGCAGTTTTTTAAACTTAATATGGTACTTAAACATTATAGCTCACCACTGTATTCTTTGTGAATGGCATGTGTAATGTATTAACATAATGTGTGGGTATTATTCTCATGCAATTACATGAATTTAAGGCCTACTGTATGATGTTTTATTTATTATTTTACTTTCCTGCAGCTGTAACATGTCTTACTGTGCAACACATTAAAAGGAAAAGAAAGGAAATGCAAATAGTTTTGTATTATCCACCAGAAGTGTAGGATTAAATTCACAACTCTGCTCTATTATCTAATTAATCTTAATTCAGGCTATATGGCTAATTACTGACTAGAATAAATCAACGGTAGTCGCTTCTGTGCATTAATAATAATATGTAGCTGAGGCTTTTTGTGCAGCAAACAAGTGAAAATAAAGATGTTCACTGCTTAGTTAGCCTGCTCTGGCTGCTCATGTCTAATAAACACTCGTATAATTAGCTGGAGCATTAGCTTCTCTGATGTCACGCCACCAAACAGCTATCTACAGTAACTAACTCCTCTCTTACCTTCACTCGAGGTCTAATAAACACCGTCAACGTTGTTAATCTGTAGCGCAGACTGCTCCTCTACGGCGCCACATATACATTGTTGCCATTGATGGAATTATACGTCAACACTTCCTTATTTACAAGCATTGCGCATGCGCACAGAAATCCTTATCCTGTTTCTTATCCTGTTGTTCACAGGCTTCATGTCCTTCATCTGTACATCCACATTAGAGTCACAGTAACAATCCCACAGCATTTCACCTCATTAAAAGTACAGAGGTTTTATCAGATACATTTACTTGAAGTTTTGCAGCATAATATGGCTTACTCACTATTCTATTGTTATTGGTTTATTATTGGATTATTATTTGTAGTGATAATGAAAGTAAAAGTAATTTTGTACCAGATCAAAGTGGGGCTGATTTTAATGAAGTTATAGTAGTAGTTTAGTTTAATCTACAGTATAACAATTCTTCATATAATATAAAATGATGTTATATTATTATTTAGTATAAGGCCTGTGTAAACAATTATTCATATAATATGAAATGATCTTATAGTATTATTTCGTATAATACGAAATAATACGTAAACAACTATTCATAATACAAAGTTATATTATTATTTAGTATAGGGCCTATGTAAACAATTCTTCATATAATATAAAATTACCCTATAGCATCATTTAGTATAGGGCTTATGTAAACAATTCTTTATATAATATAAAATTATCTTCTGGTATTATTTAGTATTTAGCCTATGTAAACAATTCATCATATTTAATACAATTATCTTATATTATTATTTAGCCTATGTAAACAATTCATCATATTATATAAAATTATGTTATATTATTATTTAGTATAAGGCATATGTAAACAATTCTTCATATAATATAAAATTATCTTATAGTATTATTTAGTATTTAGCCTATGTAAACTATTCATCATATTATATAAAATGATTTTCTATTATTATTTAGTATAGGGCCTATGTAAACAATTCTACATATAATATAAAATTATCTTACATTATTATTTAGTATAGGGCCTATGTAAAGTCTTGATCTGAAAAGTACATGTAACAACTGATGTATATATTTCCCTCTGACCTGTAGTGGAGTACAAAAGTATAAATTTGAATAAAATGGTAACACTTAGGTAAAGTACCTCAAAACTGTACTTGTAATTGAGTAAATACACTTACTGTTACATTCTACCAACAAAGCTTGGTTATCAAATACTTTATTCCAAAACTGCAAGACAGAAAAAATATCCTACCTGTTGCAATACTCCGTCATTGCAACACTGTTACATCCATAAAACAAACAGAACTTTCAATTGCGAGATATGTCTTTCCATCCTTGACTTTTGTCCATTGTCCAACAACATTTTCTTCTCTGCCCTTACCATAGCCACTCTCCTCTCCTTGGTCTTTCACTGATCTTCCTGAATGTGTTTATATGAAGCAGCCTCGTCTTTTCAGCAAAGCATTTTTTTTTTTGAATGCGCTTTCCTTTTATAAGACCCTAATCAGAAACTTTTACGTGTTACATGGTATCCTAGCTTGCTGTGTGATTTTGTATCATATTTATGTAAGCCCATAAACATGTGCAGAAGATTTCAAGACAAACAAAGGTAACTGAAGGATCGGCTTCTTCAAACTCCACTCAAAATTCCAGGCACGCAGACCTAAAAGAAACTCCATCCTTGGATTTGTCAATGCTATTTTTCTTTTTGTTAGATTGCCATCTTAATTTGTAGCTTCATAACAATAATTTTATTGTAAACTCTATTTTATCTCCCAAGCTCCTTTTTGTAATCACATCCCAGTCTATTTGCTGATTGGCTTTGCAGCTATGGCGCTGTATAGTACTTTCCGAAAAAGATCCATCAGTTTGAGCTGTCTACAAAGTGGATTGCCTGTCATGACAGTCATATTATTGTTATTATTGTTAAACTGATATGGATTTTTGAAAGCTGATGCTATTGCTAATGTTTTTGTTAAGAATTTGCAAAGAGCTGCGATTCTCCGAAAATACATTTATTCTGCATTTCCACCAGATTTATATTCTTTACACTGCGGCAACTCATTTTGTGCAAATGAAAGGACGACTGCCTCGTCAAACCCACACAAACTATTTTGTATTTTTAAGCTCTGTGATAGAAAACAGATATAATGCAGCCTTTGGTCAGCATGGAACCCCCATCATCTTAAGCTATTACAGTTTTCCCCCTTGAAATTGGTTGCTTGTTCAGGTGTCAACTGAGAGTCAATCAGCTTTGTCAGATACAGACATTTAGATTTGAAAGTTCCATAAACATTTATCAATCTGATTTGGAGAAATGCAATCAAATCATATCAACTCAGGAAAAATATGACTAAGGATTGCTTCACTGCTAAACTAATCTTAAGAGCCTTTGCAGACTATCAACAGCATCAGTCACCCCCCTCCAGGCAGCATTTCTTCTTCTATCAGTGGGAATCAGAATCAGATAGGAAGAGGAGGAGAGTTCACACGGTTCGGGAAATCGTGATACAATTCTTTTAACAGATAAGCCATGAAGCTGCATCACAAACATAAGAGCTCCAGGTACTGCATTTTAGCTCAAGTCGTTTGTTGTGTATTTATGTTAAAAGGTGCTAAATGCGAGATTGGGAGTATTCCTATTGCCTCTGCACGGCTCTCAACCATAGACTATACAAAGATGGACAACATGACGGCTCCCCAAAAGTGAGGCCAAAACATCTCAATCGCCCCCTGGTGGCTGGCTGCAGTATAGGTCATAAAGCCCACCTCCTAACTCATAACCATCATCCATTCACAACCTCTCTGTCTCTCTTATCTCTACTGGTTCCTATTGTATCAGCTGACTGTGAGTGGTTCATTCTTAGATAACCAAACAGATTCTGCCACGCTCTCTCTGAGCCAATCGTTGAAATCAAATTTTAAAACCGTTCTCCTCTCTGCTGCTGTCAGTTGTCATTTCAGTGTGACTCGATGCAACCCGCCTCCACCCCATTTCCTCCAGTCTTCATCATATTCAGTGCAAGGCCTGCTCCACATCGCTTCATTGGATCTTCAGCTACTCCCTTCACCACCACTACCACCACCAGTGTCTAGACTCCAGGGGGGGAATATACTCTCATCACCACCCCCTTTGATATACTACGTCACGATGGAGTCTAATCGCCAAAGACTTTGCACTATTCTTCTTATCATGCATCATATAGTAAATTATTGTTCAATCGATACAGGATCTCTCCTGCATTGAAACACCACATATACACTCCAAATGACTTATTAGCAACATTTCTTTCTTTCGATATTAAATCAAATAGCGCAAGCACCAGACCCCTCCACAACTGAGACATTTATGAACAGTATTAAAGTCAGGGAGCAGACTAAAATTGAAGTAGCTCCTTATCACTCATCAGAAAACTTCATATGCAAACTTTTCAAAGAACTCGTGGTTTCCCAGATTTGCACAAATACTTCTGGTCAACTACATTTCCATATTTGTTACAAAACAGTCCCAAATGTTCTTCATTATTTAATAGCCAGTCATGAACAATAAGTCTTGAGGTACACAGTGCACACGCAGTGAACCATCTGTCAACTGCCTCATGGCACTTTAATAACGCATATAATCCGCCGGGCATCAGAAAGTGCTGAAAAGATGCTCCTGAAAATGAATACCAGAATTGATGCCATGATGCAGCTGCTAGTACCATGGAAAATCTTACGTGGCCATGCTTCGTCTTATTCTTTATATTCACAAGATGTTCACGCCTGCTGCTGCTCCAGCAGTCATAAAGAAAAACTCCAGAGATGTACACGGTACCTCCTCGCCTGCTGTGGTAGAGCTGGCAGGACATCGTGTTCACTTCGACAGGCCCATAATGTACCCACTGGTGCGTTGTAAAGTTTTATTCTGCTCATCTTTTCTTAAAGTGTAAAGGTGTTTTCTATTGTTAATGCACCAAAAACAATGAAATAGGAAGATGTGGTATATAGACATGCACACACAAGCAGTCCACCCCAATCACATCAATGAAGATAGACTAAATATTAGAACCCCTCCTTATTATAACACAATATTATTCAAAGCCACAAAAATTACCATGAAATAGAATCAACACCTCTCTAAAACAGTTTCAACAAAAACCTTCAATATCATAACCTTGATGAAGGTAGGATTTAATGCAGGGCTGTTGTGTTGGACATTAAAGGTGCAGTGTGTAAGATTTGTCGCTATCTAGTGGTGTGGTTGCGGATTGCAACCAATAATTTACATTGAAGAAAGCCTAGGCTGACCATTACTATTTTGATAATTGATTAATCGTTTAAGTCATCTCTTAAAAGGTACAGTGTGTAGGATTTGGCAACATCTAGTGGTGTGGTTGCAGATTGCAACCAACTGAGTACCCCTTCGCTCACTCCTCCCTTTCTGAGACTGCGGTAACATGAGCCACTGTCTGCAAATACGTGGTAACACCTCACTCAGAGGCCATCCTTACCATAATAACACTAGGAGCAACAGAAGTCAGACGGTAGCTGGCGGTACCACGGTTTAGCACCCTGGGGCTCACGTTATCACAGTTTCACAAGTGTTTTGAAGAACTACGGTGGCCTTCAGGTAATGTAAAAAAGTGAGAAACCCTTTTTAGAGGATAGTGGGATTGGGCCAGTTTTTCATGATATGTCCCCTTTAAACAAATGTTGCTCAAATCAATAAATGATGGTATCATTAGCCTACCACATTTCAAAGCTAATCTTCTAATAAATCCTTTCATGTGTAAACATGAATAATATCTAACCCAAGCAAACAGACCAATTTGATAGTGATATGTACGGACTGACAGAACCAGATAGCTGTTTGCTTATTCAAATCAATGTGTTTGCAGTAATTAATAGGACATTCCTCGAGCTGGCTTAACCAAGTCCCAGCCATTAATTGCATGCCATGAGCCATCTTTCCATTTCATTTCCATCTGCGTTTTTTCCTCTCCTTGCCTGGACTGTTGATGCATCCATCCTGGTTTTCTGTCAACCCCAGAGGCTTATACTTTAATGAAACAAAAGTGCTCATTTCAAATTCCATTTACCCATTCTGAAGTGCATTCAATGATTAATTGAACCCACCATATCTTTTTTCCCAAACAAGTCCCCTGGTATCACCGGCATCCACCAGCATCTCTGCAGAGCCCTGCCCAGCACAGCAAATCAAATTAGGATTGACATCATTTCTTTGAACTGCCTACCTTGCTGTGTCTACACAGGGGAGGAAAACAGTGTGTCATACATTTGATGGATGTAAGTGCACCATCAGTCTCTCTCTAAAAAATGGTCTGTGTGCTAAGAAGGCTGCACAGAGATGTGTGTCAGCATGCCAGGACATTACGCAGGTTGCTGAGCGTGCTGGGAAATTGATAGGGCATGCCTGTTAGACCCATAGTAACAGATGTAAGATGTTTGAATGAGAACATTCTGCACGTTCTCATGAAAACCTCATAAAATCATATGAAGCCTTATTTACTTGAGATATTAGAGCTGCAATGATTGAGTTTGGCCTATAGAAGAGCGTCAGCTAGTTGGGAACATAGACTATATATAAGAAGTGGACGTAGTCACCATGACGTCACCCATTGGTTTGTGAACTGCCATTTTGAAGCCTTGAGTTTAGCATTGTGGTCATCGCCACATTGGTTTTTGGCCGTCACCATCTTGGCTTTTTGTAACCAGAAGTGACACGAGAGGGTGGAGCTAAGTACAACCGAATGCTGAATAAGACATTTTAAGGTGACCAAAAAGGTTATAATTAACTTTCATGAACTGAAAACACATTGTGAGAGCTGCAGCTTGCTGTCGCCATGTTGAGAGCCGTTTAGAGGTAATAGAAATGTTACCTATCCCATATTTAGCTCCTTTAAGGTTAGGCCTTGAATAGTTAAGGTTAGGCATTGACCTTGAATAGTTAAGGTTAGGCATTGACCTTGAATAGTTAAGGTTAGGCATTGACCTTCAATAGTTAAGGTTAGGCATTGACCTTCAATAGTTAAGGTTAGGCATTGACCTTGAATAGTTAAGGTTAGGCATTGACCTTGAATAGTTAAGGTCAGGCATTGACCTTGAATAGTTAAGGTTAGGACAGCTTGTTGGGCAGCAAGTCACGTGAGATTTTCGCAAGTTTTAGCAATTTGTGGGTTACCTTCTAGACACGACAGAGGACCCGCTCCCTATGTAGGTATGAAGGGTTCATTTTAAGCTAACGAAAACACAATGATTATTAGTTTCAGGTGATTATACTCTAATGAAAACATAGTTATGAATATTATATTCCATTTATGCTAATAGATCCCCTTAAGTGCCACACGCTGTTCCTTTAAGGCTGTAATATAATTCAGCAAACTTTTTGGATTGCTTTTGAGTTGAGAGTGGCAAACAAATATCCATCCACTGCAGACAGTAGTGCCACTGCAGTATCGCTCCACCTTTCCACAACCCTGCGCGCCAGGCTTTTACAGGCTGACTCATAAAAAACGCCTCAGAGCAGTGAACCAAAAGCTCCATATGTACTTGTCATCGGTTGCAGCGAGGATACCAGTTTTATGTTTATATAAACAAGCTGAACCTTCACACCGAAACCAAAAAGAAGTAATTTATTTGAAGACCAAATGACCACAGCTGGGATATTTTTGTAATATTTAAGATAATATGTATAAACTGTTGTGCCCTGACAGAAGAAAGGCTGAAAAACACCATTTTAATAATACATGGTATATTCACTAATGTAACAATGCATTGAGAAGGCAACACATCTGCATATTTTGGAGGAGTATAATAGAATCTTCATGTATCTGCTGATGCTTGAAAACAGGCCATTGAGACATTAAGGTTTTCTAAAGGTGCGTGCAGCTACTGACTAAACATGCAGCAGATCTTCATTAGAATTAAAGAGATGCAATGGCTATAAAATTGTGTTAAAGGCCCTTTGGGCAATGAGGTTTATTTTATACGGAAAACAAAGGCTGGCCCACACTAAAAGATTTTTCAAGTCTTAACAGATTTTGAAATGTGAGAGACCGGACACGCAACGACATGATATGTTAAATTTAACAGTTTTGTTCCTATAGCGTGTGGTGAGCAACGATTTGGCCAAAACAGCAAACACACACTAACAGATTCATTCATGAACAAGAGTCCAAAACCAGTAAATCTTGCAAAATCTCTCGCGATCAAACGTGACTTTAGTGTAAACAAACATGGCGGACGACGGGCCGGGACTTGTACTGAAAATTCCCGAAGGATGGATGGATGAAGTCATGGAGACACGTTAAATAAACACTTGCGTTAATGCCACGAATCAACCTCCATTTCTGAGGTCCATCTTACTACTACTTTATGTTTCGCGTTTTGCATTAGCTCATTCATTAGCCGTGGCCAACATGACGGTTGTGGTTGTCCTTCGGCTTCAGTCAGCTTGGTTCTCAATTGGCTATCGTTCTTTCCCACATGACATGTTCAATATTTACGATTTGAAGCCGATCGGAGGATATAAAAAACACTCATAACACACCTCACACCACAGGATTATCTGAAAAGAATCTTTAGAACCATCAACAAAAATCGGGGCTTTGCTGACGATTGTCGGGACTGGGGGAATCGGACATAAAATCGGCTAGATTCTCATGTAGGGCTTAAAAGTTATTTTCTTAAATGTCAATAAAGTGCTGCGAGGGTGAACATGCTCTGTGTTTTAAAGGTGAAAACTGAAGACTAAACATCAGCCGCCTTCCACCAACTTGATTTCTAATTTCCCTTTAATTTTCCCATTCTGCGGAAATGGAGGTAGCCATTTTTGCTTAGCGGAGTATATTAAAAGTTTAAGGAGCTTTGTAAATAGTTTCTGAATGTCTCGTCCCTTTTTCTCATTAATGAAATCATCCAGGATGCTGGTGTTCAGCCAGCCTCGCTCCCGCATTCAAGCGGCGAACTGGATGAACAATTAGGCGCACTAATCTCATGAGGGCATGCCTTTACCTCCCTATGAATAATTTAGCATTTAACCAGCTGCAGCTGATAACAACGAAATGTATTTCCCCCTGCCAAGCGGGGGCTGCAGCCGCGTGCGTTTTTGCATTCCCCTGGCGATGACAGGAGAGTGTAGGTTTTTCCCAAAATGTAATCACTTTCTGATGTCTGAAGTCAGTGAATGTGAGAGAACATCAGTTATGAGAGGATGCCCTGAGCGCTACAATGGAGTAATGGCTCTCTGAGATGCCTGTCCACCCAAGGCGAGGAACCTGACCTTTAAAGTGAGAGTTTACTTTTATATATGTTTTTTTTTCTTGTTTGTTTTTAGAAAGCTCAAGAAAGCTACAGAGAGTTGAATACCACAACCACAGACACTCCTGCCTCATGGGATGAATGACCACGACAGATCAATTTCAGGTCAACAAAGTCAAAATGTTCTCTGCAGGAGCATCGCACATCACAGGTTAGCAAACTGACTTACCTTCAATAATCGCGCAACAAGAAGAGAAAGAAAAGACTCTTATTGCAGTTTGAGTTTGTGAGTCATTCTCTAAACTTTGAAAAAGAAAAACTGTCAAGCTGTCATTTCAGGGCAGAAACCCACAACTCTTCATAGTCTACATCCGATAGAACTTCATGACCTACGCAAATGAGCGGACGGGTTCAGGAAGGAGGATTTAAGACGAACGCTTCTTCCCAAAAAAAAATGCCTTAGGTCTCTCAGTGTTTACGTTTCTTAGATCTTCACACAGAGAAACTTGACACATACTTTAAAGGTGCATCTCTTGAGACCAGGTTGTTTTCATATTTAGTGCCACTTGTTTGTCATAAGTCAAAATTTCTTAAACAAATATTCAGTACTTACTTGCAGACCAATGCAAGTCCATCAAAATTCAACAAGACACAACTCCAATATATCATGATTTATTAGGTTGTTATAGAGAATCCTTTCCAGTTACATACATGCCATTAGTAGTGTGATCTTACAAAGGGAAATAACACGCAGAGATGCATTTATGTGAACACCACTTAATAATGTAATCAGTATGTTGTTTCCATGGCCTATAAAGTTCAATCAATGTGTGTGAACATGTGCTGCTCTCTCTCAAAGCCAGAAACCAGAGAAGTTAAGTCTCAAACTTGTGATGTCATCAGGTATAAAGTCTGGAGTTGCTCCATAGACAATGAATGGGAGACTGATTTTGTGGTCCCACATAATGTTTGTTTTCTTTTTTACACCCAAATGCTTGTGGCGCTAGATGAAAAGTCAGGGGATCATTAAACCCTTTAGGATTCATCCTCTGGGGTCTTTACAAAATTGTATGGCAATCCATCCAACAGTTGTTCAGTCTGGACCAAAGTGGTGGTCCAACAGAACGACATTGCCATCCATGAAGCCAAAAAGGCATGAACACATCCCTCCGTGTGAAACACTGAAATAATGGAAAGAAATTGTAAAGCCTCTGCAGAGCTCTGTTTGTTTGTGGCAATGCAGTCAGGTAGAAGTCGCACAAGCATTAGCCAGCAGCTCTGTGCTCGTGCCCAGTATCTTAAAAGCATCACCGAATATCCAGCTACAAAGTGTTATGTTCCTCACCTCGCTCTGGGGCGGAGGGATCTGTGCAGTATCCACGAGGTGAATCCAAATAGGTAGTTTCTTTTTACTGTTCTCGAAGTCGGGAATAAACATCAGTTTACTGACTGAAGCCAACACTCTGTGTAACAATCCAAATGTTGATAGGCTCAACATTTTTTAGGCTTTAACTTTTTCCACTTTTTATAACCAATGTAAATTCCACAGATTCTAAACGATAAAACACCTTTTTATACTCAAACAGGGAGTCTAGCCTAAGGACAATATGCTGTAGGGACAAGCCCCAAATGAATACTGAAAGTTACAATATACACCCAAAGACTAGAATGATCCAAACACTAGATCAATACACCCTGTGGCAGCAGACTTATGAGACAAATCTGTCATTTGATGATGAATGCATCACCTTGACATTCGAGACAGAAGTGAGAAAATAATCTCAGAGTGAACACTGCTGCCAGGGCTCTCAGCGGCATCCACGACACCTGCGGTCAGGTCACGGAACTGTCGCAGAAGCCATAAATAACTCAACCTGAAACAATAACCTGAGAGAAGAAATAGCCAATTTGTCATCCTTGAAGTACTAGTGATGTACTGGACCCCTCCCAAACCGTTCAGAGTCTGCGTCAGTACATCTGGTATCCCTCTGCGAAATGAAGCCAGGCACCACCAGGAGGGAGCCATTCCCTTTGGCCCCATGGGGCAGCACATATCCCTTATCATCTGACGGACTACAAGTCCTGCAAACAGTGGGCATCCCACTTTGTGGCAACAGTTTGCCTCTTTCATGTATTACCGTAAATCTTATAACCTATACCGCTAGTCAGGTTAAAATGTAGTTTGTCTTGAGAGTTGCACTACAGAAATATCCATGACTTCATTCAAATCAAAAAGAGTTTATCCCTTTGGGAGCATGAATGTGGTCCGCAAATTTCATCGCAATCATCCCATTACATTGTTAAATATGAAATCTATAAGCAAAGAGTTGATCTGGTGTTGGTGCTAGAGGGAAATCTTATAGTCTAGATTAGAAAATGGTTCATCCTCTGAGGAGCATGAACATAGACTGTATATAAGAAGTGGACGTCACCCATTGGTTTGTGGACTGACGTTTTGAAGCCTCGAGTTCGGCATTTTCGGCCATCGCCATCTTGGTATTTGGCTGTCGCCATGTTGATTTATTTGCAACCAGACATGACACAAGAGGGTGGAGCTAAGTACAACCGAATGCTGAATAAGACATTTTTCGACTGACCAAAAAAGTTACAATTAACTTTCATGAACTGAAAACACACGGAGAAAGGGTTAAAGTTGTAAGACAAAAATGCAGACAACTGCCAGACCAGACAACACTGTGGTAGTGACCTGTCAATCACATGGTAGCCACGCCCTAAAGCATCACCTGTTTTTCGGTCTATTTTACTCTAAATCGGACCAAAATGAACATCATGCTGTATTGATAAGACTTGAAACTAGCGATTGAGACCATAAACTCATGTTTACAATGTTCACTGAGGTAATGAATCAAGTGGGTAATTTTCTCATATACTTCTATACAATCAGACTTATTTTTGCAACCAGAGGAGTCGCCCCCTGCTGGCTATTAGAAAGAATGCAAGTTTAAGGCACTTCCGCATGGGCTTCACTTCTCACCGAGCTGTCAGAACACTCAGGGCTATCTGCCCATTAGACATAAATATTTCTGGTGCACCAATGACATTTTGGCTCTTTTTATAGCGCACATGGGAGTTTTCCCTCAAGGCTTTCTGCCAGAAAGGGTTTATTTTAACCCAAACCATGATTTTTTTCCTAAACCTAAGTAGGTTTGTTGCCTAAACCTGAGGAGATTTCTGGAAGAAAGGGAGAAGTTTGTCTTCCAAATATTCTCCCATATGAGAAGAAGCAAAAGTAGAAGTCAGGGGTCATTAAAAACATTATTCATCCTTAGGGGACTATGAGTATCTCCACTGAATACAATGATGGATTTATGGAAATCCAGCCGCTGCACGAAAGGTCAGAGTCTACAAGTTCAATTTGTAGTAATTTATTATTTATTATGATTATCGGAATGTTTCTTTAGGAATAAAATGTTGTATAAATCAGGCTATGAATGACATATGAACAAATCCCTCTGTAAATTCTGCATTGTAAAATTGCATACATTTTGAAGACACTACAGCGGAAGAGGGTAAAATGTGTAACCAATAAATATTTCCAGAAACTTCCCCAGTTGATTGCTTACATTAAGACAATTATTTTTTTATATGACAAGTTTTCTATAAGTTTAAAAATGCATATGAGGCATTATCTAATAGTAACTTTTGGTGAATTTAGGAGAAATCTACAGACCCAAATAGACAAAATGGTAAAAAAAAAAAAAAAAAAATCCTTTCTAGTAGTCTTAAAGAAGACATGTTATAGAAAGAAGATAGCAAAAAAAATCTCAAAATGAATCAGTGCATGAAAAAAAAAAATGTTTTTGCCTGCAATGTCTCCCCTTAAAAAATAATAATAATAAGTTTGCTTTAGTTATTGATGGTTATTAATGTGCAGTATGCCAGCTTGCTCTCAAGGGGTCAAGTAGTAAAATAAACTCCTAAATGTATATTTCGGTTTTCTTTCTAGTAGTCTGAAAGAAGACATGTTATAGGAAGAAAATAACCAAACATCTCAAAATTGATCAGTGCATGAAAAAATAGTTATTGATGGTTATTAATGTGCAGTGTGTCAGCTGGCTCTCAGGGGTCACTCAGTGAGTTAATGAGCAGTGCGCGTGGACCCCCTCTAATTAAAAAGGTAGCCTGTGAACGTGGCGGGCAGTGGGCGGGGCCTGTGGAAGATCAGGTTGGGCTGGTCCACTGTGACTGAACTCTCCCACCAGAGGAGCCGGGAGGACGGCAGGACGGTAGCTCTTCGTGCTCTCCGTGACGGACACAATAACGCACGAGTGCTCTCAGAGAGCACGAGCTCAACTCGGTGCAGTGAGAATGTGTGCGCGCGCTCTCTGAAGAAGAAGGTAAGACTTTTTTTTTTCTTCTTCATCTTCTCCTCCTCCACCTTTCATCATCCCACAGCTCACTCTTCACCGGCTGAGTGACTTCTAATTTCCATAATGGATCGTTATGATTATTTGTGATTCTTTGTAATCAGGTGGAGGATGTGCTGATTGTTTTTTTTAATAGGCCACTGATGAGCACATTGTGAAAATTGCTTTATTTCCATCTCCATCAGTTGGTGATGCTAATTCATGCAGCCTGGTGTTCAGTAATTGTTGAATATTTCAAAAAGCATTCACACATGAAAAAAAAAAAGTAAAAAGCAATGTTGTATATTTATAATGAACAAAAACAATAGGCTGCTTCTCCTCTGCAGCCTCATTTAGATTTATTTTCAGAACATACCCCCTCAACAGGTAGGCCATCTTAAATCTCAAAACACAGCAGGGGAATGTAAATATAGATATTCTATGAATATAAAGAAAATAATGAATGATTAAAGCTGCAAAGGATAGTTTGAAGCTTAAACATGATCATCATGTGGGATAGGTCTGCCATTCAGGGAATCAACATTAACAACACAACCTCCTCAGATGGATGAAAGCAGAAGACAATACACTTAAGTTTCCTCTGTGAAGGGCAGTGTGCAGCTAGTGTTCAAGGTTGATAAAACATAATGATTCATGTCATGAAGGTTTGGAGTTATGACCCCCCTCTCTATCCCTCGGAGAGTACAGCTTTTTAGAAATGGACTTCATTCATCATGGTAGTGCACTACCTGGCACAAGCCGTTAGTTTACAGTGTTTGTAAAAACAAATGATATATGACGTGGCAGCAGAATACATTACCGTGTTGAGGAGATTCATGTGTATGCTTGAAAAGGATGCTGGATTTTTTATTTGTTGGACGTGACCTGAAGGAAAGTTATGCAAGTCGACATTTAAAGTGCAGGAATTTGTGGTTTTGTGGAGAAATATTTGAATTTGCATCTTGGTTTTTAGCAATTTTGACAACATTTTCTGGTTCCAGCTTCTCAAATGTGACAATTTGCTGCTTTTTTTCTGTTTTACATCATTGCATATTAATCTTGGGGCTGCACGGTGGTGCAGTGGTTAGCACTGGCGCCTCACAGCTAGAGGGTTGCAGGATCGAATCCGGCTTGTGTGGAGTTTGCATGTTCTCCCCGTGTTAGCGTGGGTTTTCTCCGGGTACTCCGGTTTCCTCCCACAGTCCAAAGACATGCAGGTTAGGTTAATTGTTGACTCTAAATTGCCCATAGGT
>CAKAOI010047718.1:20944-46987 GCA_916701655.1 Sebastiscus albofasciatus
TGACCTGAAGGAAAGTTATGCAAGTCGACATTTAAAGTGCAGGAATTTGTGGTTTTGTGGAGAAATATTTGAATTTGCATCTTGGTTTTTAGCAATTTTGACAACATTTTCTGGTTCCAGCTTCTCAAATGTGACAATTTGCTGCTTTTTTTCTGTTTTACATCATTGTATATTAATCTTAGGAGTGGGTTTGAACTGTTGCTTAGACAAAATAAGTTGGGATGCACAGATACTGGATCGGATATCACAGGGCCGGCTCTAGCCCTATTGGTGCCCTATAGGCAAAACGGGCGGCGCCACCACCGCCGTTCTAGGGTTTGGCTTTGGGTTGAACCCCCCCAGACCTCTAACCTTAGCCCCGTAAACCACAACACACATCAGACATAATGGTTTTAAGACAAAAAATTCAGATTTTAATTTTCATAAATAACTACATTTATTATAATATAAATTAACAATTGGTCCCTGATATTGTCAGCTTAAAAGTGTTTAGTCAGTTTCACTACGAGAGTTACAGGGATGAAAAGTGTATTTTTCTTTATTTATTTGTTGATTTGTTACCTCAATGTAGAAAATGAGAAAGGTCGCCCACATTTATTCTTATACATTTAAAAAAAAAATTATGAAGGGCAATCCGCGCCCCCAGAAGGTGGCGCCCTAGGCGATGCCTTAAGCCGGCCCTGGGATATCAGGCCGACACTAACTCAAATTGGATTTGTTAGGTTTTTTAGTTTCAGATGATGATCGTCACTCTAATACTGAGCCCGCTCCAACAATCGTTCAGACGAAATAAGTTGAAAACATCTGTAGGGCTCTAGGAACTTGTGATGGGCATGTTTCACTCTACTGGCATTTGCCAACCCATTCAATCAAAAGATAAATCAATACAGTTCACAAGTAATCGATAAATGAATCAATAATGAAAATAATCGTTGGTTGCAGCCCTAACCGTTGTGCACTAGAGACAGTAATAAATCTGATGTGTTAAAAGTGAGCAGGTTAGACAAATTGCTGAAGCATTAATATTTTCTTTTACAACCTTGATGATGAGTGCCTCACTAAATATAATGAATGTGCAGGTATTTGTGGAACACGGTGCAGAGACATTTCTATATATTACAGAGTGAAAGAACACGCTGTGAAAAGAACAGGACCTCCTGATCTGCTGCGTAGACGAATTGTTGTCTGTAAGGCTGATATTGTGCACATCACCCTGTGATAGTTATGTTGTCCTATGCTATAAACTGCTGTTCTGATTGAATATGCCCATCGTCAGGCTACATTAAGCCATTTAATATGCTCGCTAATATTCTGTCTCCTAAAACAAAATCCTAATTATCCAAAATGAGTCCAAAATGAGATTTAATTGGCTGCCTTGCTTCAATAGTGTAACATCTACTCAGACTGAGAAGGCTAACGGGAAAGTTTCTTCAAGGGCAAAGCTCCATCTTTCCATGAGATCTACTAATGCAATAAAATGAGCAGTGCACCTTTGGATTTCAGATGTAAATTGGAGTGTAATGATGTCCCCTGATGGCTTTTAATCAAATACTATCTGCAGGGAATGAAGAGAGGTATATGCAGCCTCACTGTTGGGATGAGATGCACTTAAGGATGCAACTAGAGATGCTTTTCTATTCATCTCTACATTCCTTTTTGTCAAATTGCGTAAACGAAGCCCATCACAAGTTCTCAGAGGCCAATGTAATGTCTTTAACAATCCAAAACCCCCAAGATATTCACGTTACAGTGATATAGAACAGAGAACAGCGGCAAATCATTACATTTTAGAAGATGAAATGAGCAAATAATGGCATTTTTGCTCGATAAATTACTTAAACAATGAATCAATTATGAATGCTCTAAAAAGGCAGATTGATTAAACCATGATGATTTGATGGCACAGGTCAGTGCATCAATAGGATTGGTGACATTTTCGTTTATTCTTCTATAGATTTTCTCTACATTTGTAGGTCAGTTCACTCACCCAACATGTATAGGACTTTTTATGCCTGTGTGCCGGCACGAGCCATCGCCAGAGGCATGGCCGGAGGCATTATGTTTTCAGGTTGTCTGTCGGTCCGGTCCATTCTGGTGAATGCAACATCTCAGGAACGCCTTAAGGGTATTTTTTCAAATTTGGCACTAATGTCCACTTGGTATCAAGGATGAACAGATTCGATTTTGGTGGTCAAAGGTCAAGGTCATCGTGACCTCTCAAAACACATTTTGGGCCATAACTCAGGAATTAACCTGCTAATTATGAGAATTTTACACACACAGGATAAAATGACAAAGTGATGACATTTTGGACGGACATGAATGTAAACAGCAATTTGACTGGCTGGCAGAGGCATACAACTGCAAGGTGGTAAATCTAGTTTTCTAACCTTTTTGCTTCAGTTTCATATCTGGAGAAATGCACAGGCATTACAATAGAGTGCTGCAGGAATGAGTCCTAAATTTTGTTTGTCACGTAACTTCCGAAATAAAGTTAGACCACTTCCGGAGTTATTTTAAGCCAAACCATGATCTTTTCCAAAACTAAGTAGTTTTCTTGCCTAATCCTAACCAAGTCGATCTTTCCCTAAACTTAACTAAGTAGTTTTCTTGCCTAATCCTAACCAAGTCGATTTTTCCCTAAACCTAACTAAGTAGTTTTCTTGCTTAAACTTAGGGAAGTTGTTTCCTGTGAAGACATAAGTTTATTTTGACAAAGACTGTGTGCATGTAATAAGCGGGAACTGACACATGTTGCTGGACATTTGTAGAAAAATGAACGAAAAAGGAGAATTAAGTTTAAGTTTGTTTATAGCCTAAAGTAAGCTTTTTACTTCTGGCGATTGCATTTACGCTTCGAAAATTAGTGTTGTGAACAAAACATGAAAGTATTATAAACATGTGTTTGCCATAGAGCTTATCTTCTGCAATAATCCAAAACCCAATGGAAAAATCCCATTGGCTTTTAGTCAAGGGAACCAGGGCGATGGTAACCTCCTGGTTGGCCTACAAAAATCTGTCATCCCTGCACCATGATAATCGTCCATTGTTTAGATGTAAGAACATGTGTCTGTTTTTGACTGCTCCTGTCCTTTTGCCAAAATTGACAATCCTCCTTTCCTGGAGGAAGAAAATTAAGAATAACAGACTCCAAAACCTCAGGGGACGGAGTTGGAAAGGGTGGGAAGAGTGTTAGTAGTGCAACAGACTGAAAAGGTCATTCAACGCATCTTACACCACTTCATTATTTTGTCACAGCGCTGCTATCAACCCTGCCCCTTCCATGCTAATACATGCATGAATGAAACATGAAGCGGGGAGACATGTAGAGGAGTTTTTACTTTAAGATTAAGCCTCAGGGTAAACGCCAACACAGCACATGCAAATTAAATATAATGTGACCCACCAAGCAGCTTCATGGCATCCATGTGTCCCTGACTTACTGCTCTGGGTTTTAACTTCAGGAAAGACTAATTTGCCTTTTGTTGAATTGTTTCTACTGTATTACCTCAGGACAATGTAAATCTATTTCCCCGCCTGACACTTTCCACTGTATAGTCCTCAAACACAGGTGGGCTGAGGAAATAAACTTTTTTCGATGCGGTTAATCTCTTTTGCGCAGGCACTTCAACCACCACCGAGAAATCTCATTACTATACCGAAAAGGCATTCCAAATATCACTGCGTTTAGCCATCTGGCTGGAACAATCCGAGATATCCATTCACCGCCTATTTCATTTCAGATTCCCCCTCCGGCTACTGACGCGGAAATCCCAGCATCAAGTGTTTTATTTGGGTGGATTTCGTTCCGCCTCGCGGTGGGATGTGCAGCGAGCGGAAGCCTTTGATCCTGCACGAACATGTGACAAGCATGTCTCTGCTGCTTTATCGCGGCTGCTTTTACATTTTTTTTTTTCCCCCCTCGCCACCGTTTATCTCACTCAGTGACATCCCGGATCTCCAACACGTACACCGAGAGTGGTACTGAGCAGACTATCAGCAGGGCGAAGCCTTTGCCTCGGTAATAAAGTGCCCCACCTTAAGGTTCAATTCCTGGCCTGTCATCCTCCGTTTGAGTTAGAGCCCGGCTTACAGACACAAGACCTTCAAGGAGACCATCACGGGCACCGGCTGAATTATCTCTGCTTTGATTTATGTATGTTTTCCCTGTATGGCTGGCTGGTTTTCTCATAATGCCACAGATGATCATTCATATCGTTATTGCCGCTGTGATGTCCTTGTCTTTACCCCTGTTGTTTTTGATTATGTCTTTCTTTTTTCTATTATAACGCTCGACATCCCTGCTGCTCACGAGCTCTATTGCTTTCTCACAGTAAATAGATATTATCCTTTAATCAATCTGCCTGGTTAGAAACAGGTTAAACAAAAATCTGGTATTAGTAATGAGGTGTTTTATGGTGGTCTGTTTGCAGAGGCTACAAAAACAAGTAGGCTGCAATGGGGGTTTTTTTTGGGATGAAATGGAAATTGTGAATGCCACTTAGTTCACTCAAGCAAAACCCCCATTTTTTATAATAGAGCTGTAATGAAAGGAGAAGAATTTGCAAAAAGAGAGACTCTGAAAAGAGACTATTTAGTGATATTTTACCCTTTATTCATAACTGTGTGCTGTGAAATGAGTTTTTTTTTTTTTTGCTATTTACCTTTAATGTGTTCTATTTTATGTGTGAAGTTTTGATTAGTTCCCACGCTGCCAACGAAAGAACAGCACTTAAGAGGTAATGAGCCTGCTGTGGGTATTTATAAAAGCCTTGGATTATGAATGTGTAGTTAAATATACTTTTTTTTCTCTTTCTTGTTTTAAAAGGTTTCCTGTAATAAAGCCTTACAGCATGGCTGAACGGGACGTGCCGAATCCATCAGTGACTGTCACTTCAAACATAAATATTTGTCATTTCTATTAAGCTATTCTGGACCAGAAATGACAAACTGTGGCAGGGTTTCTCTTTCTAAATATGACATTCTGCCAAGGAAACCTGGCAGAGGCCACGTGATCGGCGGAGCGTTGGCAAGAGCCGCTGCATCTACAAATGAACTGGAGGAGCAGTTTATGCAGCAGGAAAAGCTTTTATCCTCTGCATTAGGAGGAGCAGAAAAGGGCTTGAAACCGTAGTAATTGAAGAACAGATGTGGCATGAATGTTATCAATCTGCAAGACACTTAATGCACTCAACAGATTACAATGGGTCCTGCTGAGAACATGAGCGTTTTCTCAGATCGCTGTCCCAACTGCAGCTCCTCCGCCAAACCAGAGGTGGACGTGGCCAAGGCGGTGGTTTTGGGGATGGTGCTGTTGGTGTTTGTGGTCTTCGGGGTTCTTGGCAACATCCTGGTCATCCTGTCAGTGTTGTTCCACCACCATTGGCGATCTGTGACACACTACTTCATTGCCAACCTGGCCGCGGCTGATTTGCTGCTAAGCTCCGCCGTCCTGCCCTTCTCCGCAACCTCGGAGGCTCTCGGCAGATGGGTGTTTGGCCGGTCCTTCTGCAGCGTCTGGGCCGCTCTGGACGTACTCTGCTGCACCGCCTCCATCCTCAGTCTGTGTGTGATCTCTATCGACCGCTACTTGGCTGTCAGCTACCCTCTGCGCTACCCTGCCATGGCTACTGGGCGGCGAGGCCTGACCGCGGTGGCTGCTCTCTGGGCACTCTCGGCGGCTATATCCGTGGGCCCTCTGTTTGGCTGGAAGGAGCCCGACCCGGAAGACGAGACGGTGTGCCGAATTACGGAGGAGCCCGGCTATGCTTTGTTCTCAGCACTCGGATCTTTCTACATACCTCTGGCCATCATCCTGGCCATGTACTGCCGTGTGTATACTGTGGCAAAGAGAGAGACGAAAACCCTCAGGAAGAGCAGTAAGGGAGAAGGGGTCGAGACAGAGGGGGTGATGCTGAGGATACACCGTGGGAATGCTGCTCAGACGGGGAAGCAGGAGGACGACGAGGGGGCCACGACACACAAACGCACCGCCTTTTCCCTGACGAGGCTGCTGAAGTTCTCAAGAGAAGAGAAGGCTGCCAAGACTCTTGGCATTGTCGTTGGGTGCTTCATTCTGTGTTGGCTCCCTTTTTTCCTGGTTTTACCCATCGGTAGGTACCTCCTAACCTCTGGTGCTTTAACCTTTGTTCGTGCCTTTTCATGTATTGTTATTATATTCCAGTCACGACCGGAAGGTCTGCTTCTCTGAAAAGATAAATCCTTCAAAAACCCAGAAGGTCATTTAACAACACTTACTGACGGTTTTAATGTATTTCCAGAATACTCAAAGACTCTTCAGTCCATTTTTATTAAACAATATTTCATCCGCAGGATAATAGAAAAGAGTTCCTAACAACTCGTCTCCAGAATTACGACTCCCAGCAATAACTTAACAATCACTACCAAATCCTGAGGGACATATCTGATTCTTTAGTTGCGAAATGCTCCACTATGTTCACCAGCTAGTCACAAACTGTGCCGGTTTGCTGTTTGGTGCTGAGCAGGTAGTGTACAGTGGCTTTTAGAACTTTTCTCTCTGAAAACAGCTGCCTGTTGCGGCTGAAAACGACACTATGAGAGCGTTGAGAGCGAAAACAGCAAAGTCGTCAGCTAAACAATGATGTGAAACTCACTATAAATCTCTGTAAAGGGGGGAGCTGCAAAATCAGGTGATAATTCTCTGTAGGTTCATCACTACGAGCGACTATTTTCACATTATCACATTGTTTCAAATTGTAATTTGATATATTGTTGTAAGAATATTGATTACAGCCGCTTTAATGAAATAAAAGATAGTTGCCGTAAGACATTTACTTGCTCATTTTGTACGACACTTCAACGAGTTTAATCTGTATTCATTGTTATTTTATATTATTCTATATTTTACATACACCATAAAAATTCTTTTTTTTGCTGTCCTCCAACAATGATGTAGAAGAGTACTCCAGGGAGTGTCAGTACACTATGACATCACTGGTGGGGGTAGGTGAAACACTCGAAACAACCAGAGATGACAGTTAAAAACTGTTTTCTTTTAGATAAATGTACCTATAATGAAACATCTGGTGAGTTGCAATTTAGGAGACAGTTAAAAAAAAACGTATATGGCTGTAATACTTACTGATCCAGGGGATCGAAGAGTGTTTGAGGATTATGGAAATTCTTTTCAAAACAGTGTTATCAAACAACCTACTGGGTTTTTCAAAGGTTATCATAGATTTACTGTATCTTTGAGAAAAACAAGTCTTTACGGCAGCTCTGTGACTTGAATGCAATGGTAATGTAATGAGAGCCACAAAATGGGGTGTAACTTGAGGGAAAATGACAAAAAAAAGAACCTTAAATGACTGATCTGCTGTTTTTGAGGAGATAATATATTCTCTGAATCTAAAAAGGGATTTAAATGATTCAGAAATTAATTGATGTCATAATGAGAGCTTTAATGATTCATTTGATACATAGAGGCCTGCTTTATTCTGAAAAATATATTAAATGTTAATTAAAATTTTAGCAGAGGCAAAACTGAATAGAAATGAACTAATTAAGGATTAGTCTGCCGTTGTAGTCAAACATTACTGTCGACATGGGGGCTACCGTTAATATCAGGAGCTCAGGAAAAGGTAAATGTCCACTTATAGCAACTTGTAACGTAAGCATTTAAATGTAAAAGCTCATAATGTAATAATCAGCACATAATGTAAGAAAACCACGAGCGCATAAAGTGATACATTTTTGTGCATAATGTACGTTATTACATTACTATTTACATTATTTCAGATTGGAATAATTACGTATGGAATGATTATTAAGAGTAAGAATCGCTAAGAATCACCCATTATATGATTTCAGCATTATCTCGATAGACAAAGTCCAGTTGCTTTAAATTAAGGGCTCCACATGTGTCATGTAAAGCTAGAAGGGTTCCTATGCTTTAAGAAGACAAGGAGAGCACTACTTCTTTTTTTTTAAAGAGGACCTATTATGCTCATTTTCAGGTCCATATTTTTGGGTTTCTGCTAGAACATGTTTAAAGTCCCATCTGCTCTGATTGGTCAACTGGCCCACTTTGTTGTGATTGGTCAACCGAACCAAACTCTTCGGACTCTGCTCCAGCTCCGCTATAACTAACTTTGCTTGAAGGCATGCCAAACTAGCTGCTAGGCAGGTTTTATGCAAATGTGTTACTTGGTGACATCACCATGTAACGGAAGAAAAGGCAGGACTTTTTAGGCAGTTCGGGAGCAGTGTTTCTGTGGGGGAGAGGAACTCCCTTTGGCGTGGACTTTGGGCTTTGTAACTTTGCAGACATTTCACATGCACAAAAAAATTAATTATATAACACATTAAAGTAAAGGGGAAAAAAACACAAAAGCGTAATAGGTCCTCTTTAAAATTATTACACTATGCGCTGAATTTATTACATTATTCAACAATATGTAGAGGAGTATTTTGCTTAGTTTATAATGTAATAACGTATTACATTATGCACAAACTGATACGACGTTATGCGCTCAAGCTTTTCTTACATTATGCACAGTTATTACATTATGAGTTGCTACATCCACGAAGCCAGATGCTCTCAACTTTATCTTCAATAAATTACACCTACATTTTGTCAGACTCTGTCAAAGAAGGCGATAACAGTGATGTTATCATAGATGTCAGAGAGGACAGAAACCAACCATTGTGAAGTCTAATCTCAAATCTTAATTGCTTCTGAAATAACTCTTATGGCTTGACTGAGATAAGTGATTGTCAGCGTGGACCAGTGTGTATTTAAGGGTAATAGTCTGTCAGCAGTTACCTCCCAGGTCACAGATGGTGAGATTATTTCTGTGTTTTGTTACACAAACTGTAATCTTATTGAAGGAAGGGACAATCTATTATACAGGATGGAGGAGACGTGGATGAAACACATCCTCTGGACAAATAATATGTGTTATGTTTTTCTCTCTTTCTCTGCCAGAGTGTGCGTTCATAACTAGCCGTATTAAAGGCACAATATAATCCAATAAACAAATGGGTCTCGCTACCAAAAAACTGGAGCTGTTATCTGTTGATTAACAGGCCTTTTAAGAAAGGGATTAAAGACTACACAATGACTAAGTCATTAAAGTTTGACTTTAGTTTAACTTTCATGGTTATGTTATTATTTTAAGTTTATTTACACTCGTGCTGACACATTTAGCCAAAAGTGTTTTTCTCATAGAAGATATTTTGACATGTTGCAGTAGGAAAATCACAGGTGCAAATAATGAAATTAATGATGGTTGAATTCCATTTAACTGCTTCAGTTTCAGTTTCAACTGGCTCACTGTCACACTGTCATGACTTCCTGGGGCACTTGCATAGAACAGAGCCATCATTGATGTAATTAGTAACGCCTGTGCTTTTCCTACTATGACAATTCAAAAATGTCTGTGGTGAAAAAGCCCTATTAATCATCTCAAATGTGCTGACTTTCTGCTTTTCACTGTTATGTATCCTTATAAATTGAATATTTGGGGGTTTTGGTGTGTTGGTTGGACAGAACAAGCAATCTAAAGACGTTCCCTGGTCCTCTATAAAACTGTGATGGGTATTTTTTACATTTGATTGACTATAATCTTTACATTCAGTCTTACTTTACATTAGTGACATCACTAAACACTGCAGAGAAACATGTCTACTCAAACTACATTTGAAAATTTATCAAATTTAAACACCACTAATGGCACATTTCCACCAAGCAGTCCAGTTCAGTTCAGTTTGTTACATTACGATGGTTATTTTTGTATTTCCATTAGCAAAACTTGTGGATGGTACCAACAGAACCACTCCATTCTTGGTACAACCTTGGTCGAGGTTCCAAGTGAGCTGAGCCGATACTAGAAAGTGGAGACATTTTACGAAAAAAACAAAAATGTCAACCTCATGGTGGCGCTAGAGGTAAGGTCGGAGGAAAAGTAAGGATTCATCCTCTGAGGGCCGTAAATATCTGTACAAGATTTCATGACAATCCGTCTAATAGTTGCTGAGCTATTTTGGTCCGGACCAAAGTGGTGGACTGACCTGCTGACCATCTGACTGACAACATTGCCATTCATAGAGCCATGCCACCATCATGGCTAAAAATATAGACAGAGCCTTTTATTATTATGTCTCTCACAGCAACCCTCCTGTGGTTTAGCATTGTAGCTATTGTGATGCAAAAGCTGTTGAGGCCTGAATCATTTGTATAATGTTGCTTGATGAAATGTTTTGCTCTATGAACACAACATCAGGCAGGACCTGCCACCTTCCCCGCTGTTCCTCGACTCCACTGCTCGCGTCTCTCAGAAGGGACATCAAGAAATTCAATTACAAGCAACCAAATAGACCAAATAAAACACCACATTGGAGCAGAATGGGCTTCTACTGTGAGATGAAATGGAATGAGCCAAACTATTGCTCCCTCATATGAAAGCTATTATAGATAACAAGCACGAGGCTTAATGGGTTGTAATGCCAGGAGGCATCCTCAGTCACCCTGTAGCCTCCGAAGGCAGCCAGTCATCGGAGAATAGTTATGCATTTCAATTGAGACAGACCTTCACGGCTCACAGCCCAATGCTCATTCAAGCTCCGAGGCAATGATAGTCTGAGATTCCCAGAGTGAGGGGTTCGAAAAAAATGCTGAATTTTTTATTTTGTATTTTTCCTGAACACTTCAGATGGAAAGCCTGTTTTGTGCTGAAGCGCTTGGTGGCCGCCCGCCTTTCATGACAGCAGCAACCATGCTGGCATCACTTGTACAGTGTGCTCACGGAGCTCATATGAGGTGACTGCTGCTCATCAATGGCTTCATATAAAGCACTGCTTTTGTAAAAATTGGTTTTGCACATCGGTTTATGTAATTCATCCCAAACGTGTTGGATGGGGGTGAGATCAAGGCTCTGTGCAGGTCAGTCAGGTTCTTCCACAACAAACTAGGAAAGCCATTTCTGTATGCACCTGGCTTTGTGCATGTGGACACTTTCATGTTTAAACAAGAAAGGGCTAAACACAACTTGGAAACACACTAGTCTGACATAGCCAGACATATCTCCACAGCACTGTGCCAAAAGGTCTGGCTCCACCATAGACTGTATATAAGAAGTGGACGTAGTCGCCGTGACATCACCCATTGGTTTGTGGACTACAGCTTTGAAGCCTTGAGTTCAGCATTTTGACCATCACCATCTTGGTGCTTGGCTGTCGCCATGTTGTTTATTTGCAACCAGAAGTGACATGAGAGGGTGGAGCTAAGTACAACCCAACGCTCAATAAGACATTTTAAGGTAACCAAAAAGGTTATAATTAACATTCATGAACTGAAAACATGCTGTGAAAGTTCTAAGATGAAAACACGGACAATTCCCAGACCGGACAACGCCCTGGTAGTGACTTAACGCCCTAAAGCATCCCCTGCTTTATGGTCTATTTTACTCTAAATGAGACCATAATGTACAAATTAACATCATGCTGTACTGAAGAAGACTTGAAACTAGCGATTGAGAGCATAAACTCATGTTTACAATGTTTACTGAGGTAATAATACAAGTGAGAAGTAGGCTCATTTTCTCATAGACTTCTATACAATCAGACTTCTTTTTGCAACCAGAGGAGTCGCCCCCTGCTGGCTATTAGAAATAATGCAAGTTTAAGGCACTTCAGCATTGACCTCACTCCTAAATCATGAAAACAGACCCAGTCCAAAAGTACACAAAAGTATGTGGACAAGGATGTCCACATACTTTTGGCCATGTAGGGTAACTCAGTGGCCAACTTGAAAATTTGTACAATTCATCTTTATACAAAATTTCTAATACTCACATAGTATTTTTAGATGGCCTGGCAGATGAGAGAAGTAGGGACAGGGGTGTAGATGGGCGGGGCAGTTAGGTGATGGGGAAAGGAGGGAATGTCCGAGGGCATCTGGTGGATGGATAGAAAATAGCAATGAAGAGGTCTGGGTAATAGGGAATGTGGCTGCAGAGGAGGAACAGAGAGGCAGACTGTGACAAATAATGTATTAAAATAGTAAATTTAGAGAATTGATAGAGGTATGGACTCCCTAAGCACTTTGATTCTAACTAGGACTTGTGTGTGTGTTCTCTAGGATCCATCTTCCCATCCTGCAAGCCTTCTGAAACCGTCTTTAAGATAACCTTCTGGCTGGGTTACCTCAACAGCTGCATTAACCCCATCATCTACCCATGCTTCAGCCGGGAGTTCAAGAAAGCCTTCCACAACGTGCTCCGCGGTCGTTGCCTGAGAACTGGGGCGCTGGCTGCCAAACCACAAGGACACATCACCGCCCACTCCTCCAGTCCAGGCCGAGCGTCTAATACCTCTGATGTCTCGGCCCAAAACCGCGTCACTGCTCCCTCGTGGGGTTGCTGCAGGGCGCTGTCGACCTCCTCGTCATCCGTCGGCGGTCCGGATCAGGCTCAAAGCACAGAAATCCAGAGTAAGAGTCTGCTGAAGGCGTGGTGTCTCTCGGTGAGTCGGACGCCGGTACCACGGAACCCCTCCAGTCATAGATCAACCAGGGTCTTACGCCTTTCTCTTGGCGTTACAGGAGAGGCTGTCTGACTGGCATGCTGATGCAATGGTGGAGTTTTCAGCATCCATTCCTGTACTTCGGTTTTGCCTCGTGGAAACACTTATGTACAACTTTTGCATGTATATTTAAATTCCTCAGAGGCATCAGAGTGCAGCGCCAACCGATAGTGAGGCTTACCTCCGGAGCAGGCAGAAGATAACTCTATTGCCTTAAGGCTTTATGCCAGTGTAAATGCCTGGAGTGTTAAATAAAATACTATTTGGAAAAGTCAATGAATAATATTTTGTCTACACTCAACAGCACTGAGCTGCTCTTGAGGCAGAGCACTGCGTGTCAAAGCGTTCAATAGGACTACTTAGTGATCAAGAAGAAGAAAACTGTGGAGTATGAACGCACAGCAAGAGACTTTTGTGAAAAAAATACAACACTTTTGGGTTAAAAAAGGCATTAAAGGGGGACATATCATGAAAAACTCACTTTTTCAGTGGTTGTGAACATACAACACATTCTCACTCCCAATTTGTCACATACCGCCTCGTGCCCTTCAGCATCAGAGACCAATGCACTAGGTACCCCTCACGGCGTTTCAATATACGCTCATTACATGCATAGTGTCCTTTCAAAATAAACTTCCGTTTTCACAGGAATAGGTTTAGGCAAGACAAGCACTTAGTTAGGGTTAGGAAATGGTCGTAGTTGACGTTAACTTCACTGACTAGCGACTCACGTGACTCACGGGGCTGACAATACTACGAGTCATGTTACTCACCAGACTGACGATACCAACGAGTCATGTGACTAACAACTGACATGACAAAATAAGTCAACGTTACTTTTAGTTTCACACAGGACACGAACACTGGTTTCCTGGTTGAAAGTTTTGTGTTTGTTTGACTCATCCACCACCCCGTCCGCCCTGAACGGACTCTCATACTATTAATACTACGTAACTTGCTCCGAACGTCGAATAACACCGCGAATGGGTCTACATTGGAGTTACCAAACAGCGGTATTTCATGAGTTGGGAGTGAGAACGGGTTGGCACATACGTTTGGGTATCTGGAGAGCCTACCAACCCCAATCTGCCAAGGTCAGAAAACATGTGATTCAACAAGCCACTCAGATTTGGCTCCCCTTCCTATGTCACATGCAGCATCATTAGAATATATCGCCCACAGCTTGAGAACTACCTTTGCAAAGGTGCGCCATATTTTTCTCACAAGCCAATCCAGGCTTTTTCAGGAGGGGGTCTTAAAGAGACAGAGCATTTCAGACAGAGGGAGAATACAGGTATATTCAGACGGACAGTAGAGGAAAATAATGCGTTGTTTTGAACATTAAAGCATGTAAACATGTTCTAGAAAAAAACTAAAAATGCAAGTATGAACCTGGAAATGAGCATGATATGTCCCCTTTAAGTGCAAGTATGGACACAAGGTTAGCAGGGATCACTATCTGCACTTGAAAAGGAATAAAAGAGATAATATTGAAACGGCGTTGTAAAAGAACTCCATGCAGAGACATGATTTCTTTAAACATCGGTAGTATTTCTGCAGATTTCACAGAAGCCCTTAAGGGCGAGATTCTCATAAATCCTGGCATAATTAGCATCCGCTGACAGCTCTGAGAAAGTGGAAGCTGGTGTAGGAGGAGTGCGTGTAGAGAGAGAGAGAGAGAGAGAAAAGTTAGAAGTTGTTAGAAGGAAGAGAAATATCATTTGATATTTGAGTGTGCGATAAATAAAAGGATCACCTTACAATGCAGTGCAGCCTCAAACAAAGAGGCCTTCATTCTACCACTCAGAAGCTTTCAATGTCCAGCTTTTGTTGAGGCTGTATCAAAGATGTGTCGACTTTTAGTGCTTGACATCATAGCTTGTGGTGTTGTTTAATAAAAGAACAGGTGTCAGATGGTTTTCTCTCTATTTTTGAGTACTGGTTTTCCTGACAGTGCAGCTCTCCAAACCCGGGTCTCCTGGGTGAAAGTGCTGTGTTTTGTGTCCCATCCATCACCCCCAACATCCACCCCTTATCACACTGACTATACTCCAGCGCCTGACTTCCACTTTTGCTCCTGTCATAATAACTATGATCGTTAGAGGTTCCTGATTGCTTCTTTTATTCCTTTTTCCAGTGATCGCCCTGTGAATAGATGATAAAACCTACCAGTGGGTGTAGTAGGCCCCTTCTGACCAACATCTATGAGGCTTATAACCACTGATAACGCCCATTTAAAGCCCTTTTTTGGTTCTTTCTCTAACAGAGAATGGGGGTGTGGGTAATAGTTGAACGTTATTCATTACCATGGCAACCAGACTGCTTCGTTTTTCAACCTAGTTTAGATAAAACCAATTTAGATTAATTTACTGTTCATCAGACCACAAATGAGACAAGAATTAGCACAACACGTCGACTCTCACTCGCTCTCTTCTTTACCATCTCCTGTCGAGGCAGCCGTCTGGCTGCTGCTGCACTTATAGGAGCCACACCGCCGCACGCCAGCCACAGCGCACCGGAGGACGGATAGACATGTTGAGTGCTCCTGTCCAAGTTTGGAGGATGACGTATGACTTGCAGCTTCTATTATAGTCATAAGTCATATTCCCATTTCAGCAACAACCTTCTTTTTTTTAAACTTTGAGCACAAAATTGAGATATTTATCAAAATAAATTGGCAAACTAATCAGGAAATTACTCAAATAAATATGAAATATCATAGAAATAGATAGTGGATGGGGGCTTTAATGACCTGATGATAGTCTAACCGGCTGGTTTGTCAAGGCTGTAAACCCAAACACAGTTAAGAGAGGTCAAAACCTCCACAGCATTGCCGAGATGGTGGGTTCATCAGTACGAGCGACCCCTCTCACATACTCCATTTAAAAAATGTTGATTAATAGATCTTTAGATCTTGTTTTTTTAGTATCCAAGGCCAGAAATAAATATCTATTTGTTGCCTTATGATGGAAGGACGTTGTTGTGAGGTTGTTTGGTATTCAGTTCACATTATGAAAAGGCAAATTAATTAACTTTGAATGAATTAATCCACTGCTGCAATAGAAGCTACAAACATACATTGCTGTAACCTTTAATAAAATGGTGTATGTTTATCAGGACATAATGCCAACACAGAAGAAGACCCTCATCAACATTGGAGTCAAAGAATTAAAACCTTTCCGACCAGTCAACAAAAACTGAAAGCTTTATTGCATGGCGATTGTATTGGATTGCATTATACGTCATGAAGGTCTCTCGTGTGCCAAGTCTTTATTGAAATGAATTGATTTCATTAATTAGCAAAGCAAACACCGCACCATATCACACAAATGCATGAACAAACATTGTGTGGTCCCGCGTCGAGATATCGTGAGTGTTTCATTAAGAATCATGTCACGAACGTTGATTAATAGCTTAAAAAAATTACACGTTTCGGTTGTCTGATCTTTTTAAAGAAGTTGTCACACGTTTCTCCTTAGCCATTAATCCTCCCGTTACAGAGTTGTTTTCCTCTGTTCCGTGCCTCGGATTAAAGGCTTTTTTTCCTACCCTACAGACATCATAACAGTGATGAATACCTGAGAATCCTTATCTGGGAAACGCAGGGCGTTGAAAGAATTTCTAGAAGACAAATGATTTGTCATTTTATAGTCACCTAAGGTAAGGAAAACAAGAAGAAGAGTTACCTTCATCCTGCATTGCTGTACTTAAATAGTGGCATTATGCGACTGTTCAGGAGGATAATGTCTGTGTTTAAACTCTTGTAAACTCCCACATTGTTGCAAGTGTCTCGGACAGCTAATAAACATGCAGCTCTCGTTGTCTGCGATTATGCAGCCAAGGAGTCAATGTTACACTGCATTAGGCAACAAGCATGGCAGAAGGAGATGTGTTGACTCTTCATTAGAGAGGGATCACTGAGTGTGTTAAATATATAAGTAAAAAACAAGGACATTTCATGCTTGGACTTATAACACATTTTCATGTAACTCTTTAAAGCAGCAGTAGGTAGAATATTTTTGGCATCATTGGGTAACAGTTCTATAATAACCTTTCAGCATGTTGTAATTCAAATGTTTTGAGAGAAAACTAGACTTCTGCACCTCCTCTTGGCTCTGTTTTCAGGCTAATCTAGCCCGTGACGGGAGACTTTGACCAATTACAGGTCATTTCAGAGAGAGAGAGCATTCCTATTGGCTGTTCATTCAACGGAGGCAGCTGTCAATCACTCCTGAACTCCAATCAAACAGTCAAACTAGGGAGCAGGAGGGCGGTGCTTGGTATTTCCCCAACTGATTTCAACATGGTGGCCGGGTAACAAACTTTATCATTTTACAGCTAAACAGTACACTACAAGATGTTACTGAAAACATTTTACTTCACAAATAGGCATTACAGTAATAGAATATTGATTCATATTTGATCAGAGCTGCCTAGTTTGACCGTTTGATTGGAGTTTGCAAGTGATTGACAGCTGCTCAGAGAGGGTCTGATTGGCTGTTTTCCTCCGGTCTGTGAAATCTTGCAGATGCCATTAGGAGCACCGGAGGACACTGGAGGACACCGAGGCACATTTTTTTTTCAGATTACCTGTCTCATGCACTGCTGTCAGGATATAGAGACTGTTTCATAAAAATGACTTTTTTTAATAATATTTGCTCCAATCCTACCTACTCCAGCTTTAAATCTTCATAACGTCTGCTTCACTCTGAAAGAATAAATATGGAAAATGAATTTTCTATTCCTCATGTTTGAATGTCAAACCAACATAACACAATCCATCCCCGCTCTCTCTTGTTTGGCTAAAATTCAAAGCTTTACCCAGCAGACAGACGCTGCCTTCTCTCGGCTTCAAGAGAGAAAAGAAACCTTGAAGACTAATGATACGTAACGCAACATCAGTGCTAGAGGGACACTAGTAGAAGGAGAATCATCAAACCACTGCATGCACATCTATGCCCGATGAACCTGATTCCATCCATGTGTGTGTACACCTGTATTTGTTTGAGTGCAGGTTGCGTGTGCGTGACGAGCAGTAGAGCGGTGTTGTGTCGGCTCGGATATTATTTATGGAAATAAATGCATCAGATTCCTATTAAACATGCGGCTCTCATTTTCAGCACAGGGTTCAAAGAGTTGGTGCAGCAGCTGTCATATTAGATAGTGGATATGTGGATAGTTTGGATTATTTTAAGTGGGGTTGTATGAGGTACTTATCCATAGTCAGTGTTTTACCTACAGTAGATGGCGGTTGTCACACCCCCAGCTTGGAGAAACAGCCACTTAAAAAAATATCAGTTTAAGTGTAAGCTATATTTAAAATATTTTATGAATTGAAAGTGAAAAGTATCTATACTGTTTTTGTCAATGGAGTCTGGTGGCTTTGAAAGGGAGCATAAATAAGTTTCACTTTCAGTTCAGTTCCACGTCAGAGAAGGCTGTCTGACGGCAAGGTAAAGGGATGAAAATATTCTAAATATAGTGTACACTTAAAGCCTTTACACAACGGCAGCGTTTTTTTGTGCGATTACTTCGTTTGTCAATTTATTTTTTCGAATTGTTGTTTTTAGTAGTTTAAGTACTTTCACACAGAATGCGAATATTACGCAGCGAAAAAGTGATGTACTTTTTTTCGGAATTTTTCGGAGCTTTCGCACCGTGAATAAAGGCATCAACAAACGGGTTGAGTTGCGCCTATATTTATGAAACAAAAACACGGAGGCTCCATAGTCCGAACCAAGATGGCAAATTGTATTACTCCTTTCAACCTTTGACAAAGGCAGCGCAGTGCAGACCAGATCCACTCCTTTCGTTCTTACCTTTCACAGTAAAAGCCCTGAATATATTATATTCTCAGGTGAGCATTTCGCAATTTCTTTTTGTTTATGCGTCACACTCCCGGTGTGTTAAAGGCCTTAAAACTGATATTGATTTTTTTTTTAGGTGAGCCTTTCTTTTAGGTGGCTAAAATACGTTTTGCTGCCGGCCCACTCCACAGTAGCACATTGCTTTGCTCTGGTACTCCTGTCTGTTTCCCCAAACTGGAGGCATGCAGACTGCCATCTACTGGAGGTAATACACTGACTATGGATAAATACCTCATACAACCCCACTTCAAATAATCTGAAATAGCCCTTTAAGGGGAAACAATGTTGGGATAAATGGATCCAGGCTCCCATTGGGCTGCTGGAAAAGTGCCATTTAACCTCCTCAGTTGACTTGTAAGAAAGTGATGTTTCATTACAAAACAACAATAATGATTAATAACAACGTTAACCAGCGAGTAAAGCAGATGACGTAGAATTGTAACTTTGTCAGGAAGTCAAAGAGGCCTCATAATTTGTGATGAGGGAAATATGGTTTGTGTTATGTGTCAATCGAAGACTTCCCTAAAACTTTATTCTGACAGTCTTCTCTCCTTGAGTTCAAGTGATTGAGCATAAATTTTAAATTTTACTGACACTGACTCTCAGAAGCATTCCCATTCATAGCTCTTAAGAGTATATGGGGAAAGTAACTACACCAAATCCACCCACCGCTTAAGTACTGCTTAATGAAACTCTCATATGCAAAATGTCCTCAGTTGGAACATCATACCGCAGGTGTCTTCACTGTTGTCTACTTGCAAATGCAACTGCCGGCATTAAGTGTTGCGGTTAATGTTGCCAAAATTCCCCACTGTGTTGTTTACTTCAATAGTTTTCTGTCATCGAACATTTAGATGATATGTTGTGACACAAGAGGTGAAGGATTCTCGTCTGCCAGCAGAAATAAAAATTGGACGAAGTTGTTTTAATTTAAGGTTCCTCATTTATCCGTTCCAAGTGCTTCTAAGATTTTTGGGCAAAGGCCAAATGGTTTTTCAAATTTTCTTCATTTTAATATTTACTCAGTTGGATGGATTGGACAGCAGCTGCATTGGAAATTATAATGGGACAAAAATGAATGAGAATAAGATTTCATTTGTCATGTATTTTAATCTTAGGCAACTGTAGGAATATTAAAAGGCATTTTCCACCATGGATACTAATGGCAGCAGTATTTATCAATATTTAATGGCTCCAAACACTGGATGTAATGTCAAGAGGAACACTCACAGTGATGAACCCGTAGAGAATTATTATCAAGTCTGCAGCTTTTAGTTTAGGTTTCACAGCATTAGCAGGCAGCTGTTTTCAGTGAAGCACTAAACCCACTGTGCATGACCTGCCCAGCACCAAACAAAGTTAGCAACTAGCCAAGTGGAACATTTAGCAGCTGAAGAGCCAGATAATTGTCTCAGGAGTTGGTGAAGACAAAAACAGAGCTGAAAGGTGAAAGAATGTTGGACTTACTTTCATCAGGTGGACGCAAACACGACTCTAAAGGAAAGCTAATGTCGCTGTGTGTCTGCTGAATTTGTAAATTGTTTGCTGACATGTTGGCCTATTTCACAGCAGACATTCTGACCCGTCATAGTGGGAAAAGCACAGGTGTAATTAATAACACCAACGATGGCTCTGTTCTATTCAGGTGACTCAGTGAGAGCGACAGTAAATCAACATGCACAATACCTGGATCCTGAATCAAAACAGCTAAATGGAATACAGCCTTCATTCATTTTATTATATACACCTGTGTTTTTCCTACTGTGACATGTCATAATGTCAAAAAAGACCTATCACTATAAGAAGCCAGCTCTGTGTGCGTTAGCCTGGTTTGGACTTCTATTAGCCATAAATGTGATTATGCAGATTTAAATGTAGGCTAGAAATATTGACACACATGTCAGTGATCCCATCATTTAGGCCTGTACATTTCAGTGGAAGCCGGTATTATATATTTCCATAGGCCTATTGTAAGTTCACCACACAGCATTACTGTGTTCCCATGGTGGTGTTCAACACAGTTGCTTTTTTATTCCTAGTCTCATGATGCCTTGCGCGAATTATGGGTGCAACTTCCACTTGTTCCTTTCAATGAACCGCCATCTATGAGAATTAGATACAGGTGTCTTCCATTCTTTTTATGCAATCTTTTTTTTTTCTTTTTTAGGCTATGAGATCATACCTCAGCTTTACCCAGTGACAGGAGGACAACCTAGAAGAATTGGCCCTGAATAATAGTAGGCTAACAAACTAAGTTAGCTTAGCATTAGCTAAAATGATACAGAGTTCATGGCTCAAGTTGCACTCCTCATGACTGCACATAGGTTGTATATAAGAAGTAGATGTAGTCAACGTGACACCCATTGGTTTGTGGACTCCCGTTTTGAAGTCTCGAGTTCAACATTTTGGCTGTCGCCATCTTGGTTTTTGGCCGTCGCCATCTTGGTTTCTTGCAACCAGAAGTGACACGAGAGGGTGGAGCTAATTACAACCGAACGCTGAATAAGACATTTTTTGGCAACCAAAAAGGTTAAAATTATGAACTGAAAACACACTGCGAAAGGGTTAAAAGACAACACCCAGACCGGACAACGCTTAGGTTGCAACCTGTCAATCACAAGGTAGCCACACCCTAAAGCATCCCCTGCTTTATGGTCTATTTGACTGTAAATGGGATCATAATTTACTAAATGAACATCATGCTGTCTTGAAGGAGTCTTGAAACTAGCGATTGTGACCATAAACTCATGTTTACAATGTTTACTGAGGTAATAAATCAAGTGAGAAGTAGGGTCATTTTCTCATAGACTTCTATACAATCAAACTTCTATTTGCAACCAGATGAGTCGCCCCCTGCTGGCTATTAGAAAGAATGCAGGTTTAAGGCACTTCAGCATTGGCTTCACTTCTCAGACCCTGAGGTAGCCGATTGTGACTGTACTACTAATCAAGCTAAACTAACTTTGAGGTGTTAAATATAAACCCCAAAACAAAAAGGGAATGGTTCCTAAGTAGCTAACTATGCTAAATAGCTACTTTGTAAACATACACTGACATTATGCAAAAAGGAACACCTACACAGGGGTTTTTTTTCGCTTATTTTCCCTGATTAGACTGTGTGTGGGCTACAGACTTAATATGCGTCATTCCTAGCACACCTCTTCCTTCCAAACTTCTGAACCTGAGCAGAAGTCTAATCAGCCACAATAAGCAGCAACACTTGTGTGGGTGTGCAGGTCCTTGAAGATCTTACGCAAAGAAGAACACATCCTGCAGCTGTTTCATTGATAGTGAAGCAGACGCTGCATCAGTGACTGAACAGGAAAACAAACAAGCTTTCGGATCAATGTATTTCCAGAGTTGCGATGAAATGAAGTGATTTTATTGCAGAAGCTCAAGAAAATGACGCTTTCTGTTTTACTTCTGAGCAAATTAAAGCACACTATAAAATGAATACAAACAACAACACAAAATTTCAAGTACTCCACGCACTCACTGTATAAATGATTCAAATAAGTTACCACCTCCTTACACCTTTTCAGCCCTGGCATTTGGAATTATTAAAGAAGAAGTAGATGAGATTGGAGCAAATATGATTTAAAAAAAGTTATTTTTACAAAACTGTCACTATAAACTTTCTCATTTTACAGCTAAACAGTACACTACACGATGTTTCTGAACACATTTTACGTGAGAAATAGGCATTACAGTAACAGAATATTGATTCATATTTGATCAATGCTGCCTAGATTGACTGGATGAATGAACAGCCAATAGGAACGCTCTCTCTCTCTGAAAAGACCTGTGATTGGCCCAAGTTTCCCGTCACAGGCTAGATTTTTTAAAGCGTGAAAACAGAGCCATGAGGAGGTGAAGAAGCCTAGATATATCTCAGAACACTTGAATTACAATATGCTGAAAGGTTATAATGCAATTTTTGCCCAATGATGCTAAAAACATTCTGCCTACTGCCACTTTAAAGCTTATTGTGAGTGTGTGTGTAGGTGTGTGTGTGTGTGTGCCTGGACTTGAAATAACTGATTTGAATGGTGTCAACCATGAATGAAAATTAATTAGAAAAGACTTAAAGCCTCCGCATTTGAGAGGGTGCTAATACCATGTAAGATGCATTCAATACTCGTGTCACTGAATGCTCATTTTAATAGCAGTCAGCTGCCATCTGACACATTGAGTTTTCTTTTTCCTCGTTCATTCAAGTTGCCCTTGACTTCATCAAAAGCACCTTTTACATTTAAGCTATTCACATTGCGCCCTCTTTATTTTGCGGCTGCCAAATTTGAAATAACGTTATTTCACGGTAACTAAGCTGAGTGATGGGCTTGCAGGTCTTCTTCAGCAGCAAAGCGATGGTCCTGTCATAAAGGTTTGTGGAGGTAAAAATTATGCTGTGGTCTGTATTGTAGTCACAGTTTGACTCCAGGCAGCAAACAAGCACAAGCCATGTTTGGAGTAAAAAGCCAGACCAAGCTTGAAAAGGTCAGCGCACTTATCCGGTCAGTGGTCCCATCTTGTCTGAAGAATCAGAACAGCTTAAGTGTTGCAGTTAAATAAACACTGAGCTAAAGGCACGGCAGCAGGTTGGTGTGTAAGGTTAGTGTCAACCTTGGCATTGTGCGGAAGTAAGTATTATTGCAGAGCTTTTCATTCCTCCAAGGAAAAAGAAGAAAACATTGCCAAAATGTGCATTGCCAAAACTTTCCTCAGGTACATATATGTCTTATCTTATTATGGGTATTTAAAAGCTTAACCTTGATTCATATTTATCCAAAATCAGAAAATTCCTAATTAATTTAGAAAACCCTATGAAGAAGTTTGTTTGATCCACTATGCCCCACAAAGACCAAGAGCATAGTTATTTATTTATTTATTGTCCTAACAAATTTAACATAAAGGGGCAGTAGGCAGAATATTTTTGGCATCATTGGGCAAAAATTGCATAATAACATTTCAGCATATTGTAATTCAAGTGTTCTGAGAGATAACTAGACTACTGCACCTCCTCATGGCCTCTTTGAGGCGAGAAATAGGCATTACAGTAACAGAATATTGATTCATATTTAATCAGCACTGTCTAATTTGACCGTTTGATTGGAGGTTGCAAGTGACTGACAGCTGCTCAGAGACGGCAAGGCTCCAGCTCGGCTCTGATTGGTTGTTTTCCTTCAGTCTGTGAAATCTTGCAGATGCCATTAGGAGCGCCGGAGGACACCAACCAGAGGACACCGACCAGAGGACATCGACTGGAGGACACCAACCAGAGCACACCAACCGGAGGACACCGACCAACCGGAGGACACCGGAGGACACAGAGGCACATGCTTTTTTTCAGATTACCTGTCTCATGCACTACTGTCAGGATATAGTGACCGTTTTATAAAAAAAACTTCTTTTTTTTTTAAAATCATATTTGCTCCAATTCTACCTACTGCTGCTTTAACAAAGGAGACTATTTAATTGAAGAGCATTAGTCAATGTAATCCTTATTGTCCTACAGTCATGAGCAGTGCATTTAGCCATATTCTGATTATGTCATATATAATATATTCAATCCGTGAATATAATCATTTCGTGGATGAGAAATAAAGCTGATCGCTCTTAATGAAAACACAGGTGAACTGGAGTTTGGCCTTTCAGCACTTTACTTTTAAAGTGCAAACCAGGATTAACATTAAAGAGAAAAAGCTTGCAGAAAGAGAAAACACAACAAGTTATACTTTTCATTTGAATCTCAAACAGTTCATTCATTCGGTGAATATTTTGTCATCTTCTCTCATGTGCCTCTGAGGAAGGCACATGAAAGTGCCTCTGATGTCAGAGAATGCTTTTATGTTAGGAACGGATTCAATTCATTTCAGTGCAGGAAATGGGAGTTTTCACTTCAGTGCTCTTGGGAACAGGCCTGTCAGGTTGATAACCGGTTACCACTTACTATTCCATATTTTAATTCCGGCTAATTTTGTATCAATCCAACATGAATATTACTGTAATTGATTAATATGCTTATTCAGTTAATGCTCTAACATGAGGGATTTACATAAGAGCAGCAGATGATGTGTTCATGTGCCCAACTAACTACTGATATCATTTTCATTCATGAGCTGAAAAATGAAGGAAATCCCAAAAGAAGGTGGCAGAGGAAGCGGGGAGCGGTGAGTGAACAAGATGACAGCACTGCCACCTAGTGTACAAACATATAATGCATCCTCCTGGTGGTGATTTGGTGCATGCAGCAGCATAAGTTCATGTGAAGTTGCCTCTCTGCTGAAGTGTTTTTGAGGCAGATAGAGATTGTATTGGTTCCTAACCATTTATTGTGACCTGGTTATCCTGTCCAGCTGGGGACTATCCCAGCATGCACTGAGCATGGTAGACACACATTCACACCTACTTGCAATTTAGCCTTCCCAGGTCACCTAACCTCAAAGGAAACACACTTGAACACTGGGAAAACATACAAACTGCACACAGAAACCATCATCAGTGCTGTAGTAAGTTGTCTTTTGGCAGTTCGAACCGTTACACTCAGTTCAGTGCAAAAATAAAGGCTCTCTGAAAACGAAAAACTGACATGGCCATTTTCAAAGGGGTACCTCTGACCTCTGACCTCAAGATATGTGAATGAAAATGGGTTCTATGGGTACCCATGAGTCTCCCTTTTACAGAAATGCCCACTTTATGATAATCACATGCAGTTTGGGGCAAGTCATAGTCAAGTCAGCACACTGACACACTGACAGCTGTTGTTGCCTGTTGGGCTGCAGTTTGCCATGTTATGATTTGAGCATATGTTTTATGCTAAATGCAGCACCTGTGAGGGTTTCTGGACAATATTTGTCATTGTTTTGTGTTGTTCATTGATTTCCAATAATAAATATATACATATATTTGCATAAAGCCAGCATATTTGCCCACTCCCATGTTAGGAGTATTAAATACTTGACAAATCTCCCTTTAAGGTACATTTTGAAGAGATAAAAAATGTGCGATTAATCACGATTAATCATGGACAATCATGCGATTAAATATTTGAATCGATTGACAGCCCTAATTTGTACATGTACGGAACACCTCTAAACTCTACACTACATTACATTTCTTTCAACAAGTAAGTTGTCCAAACCGGTTATCATGTAACTGAAACCTCTGAGCCAAAAACCTTTCATCATTCCAGACCAGTCATCTTGTCTGCCTCGTCTTTGATACCATCTACTAGAAAAACAAACAAAAAGTAATCTTAAAAAGTGACAGATTTTGCTTTCACTAAACATCCTCTTGCAAGTGTAGTTGTCAAGTTAGTTTCCTTTTCATGTCTATATTTCGTGACTTACACGCAGCTCCTAACATTAAAACGTCAGAAAAGAAAGAAACAGAGATTGTATTCCTTTTTTTTCTCGTTGTTTTTAATTCTTTGAAGTCCTTGTCGTTTTTTTTTTTTTTTTTTTTACATCACCATCCATGGGATTTGACACTTTTTCCATAGTGAGCAAGCATCCCAGAAACCCCATAGCCACCAAGACAAATACCATCACACAGTTTTCACTTTCACAAAGGGGGGAAAGGCTTACAATGGGTGGGGGGGCAGGGAGTGGGG
>CAKAOI010047718.1:47007-202110 GCA_916701655.1 Sebastiscus albofasciatus
CCCCCCCCCCCCCCCCCCCCCCCCCCCCCCCCCCCCCCCCCCCCCCCCCCCCCCCCCCCCCCCCCCCCCCCCCCCCCCCCCCCCGCGCCATCAACAACCTCAGAACGGAAGTAAGGAAGCTCCTCTCAGCCCGCAGCACGTTGCGTACATACATATCACTCATATATCATTAGCATAATATGGCATAGAAAAAGCATCCAAGCTGACAGAGCATTAAAGGAGTATAAGTGTGTGTTTTAGTGTGTGTACTTCGAGGAGGCATGGGACACGGCGAGAGGGGATGCCAGTGTTGACAGCTGGTTTTTAATGTCCGAGTCAATTCCTCAGGCGTGGGTGCTGCATCACAGCAACGGCTGTTTGGTGTGTGAGTGTGTGTGAGTGTGTGTGTGTGTGTGTGTGTGTGTGTGTGTGTGTGTGTGAGAGTGTGTGTGCTTTCAACTCAAATAGTTTCTTTTTCAGCAGCAGGGGGATTCAACTCAGCACAGGATTATGTAGGAATGGTGCAGAACTGTCACAGAATAATTATAAAAACGTGTTTGTGTGTGGTGCGTGCGTGCGTGTGTGTGTGTGTGTGTGTGTAAAGCTGTGCTAATAGCACCAGGTTAGGAACGAGTTGCTAACGGCAACCTCCAATCTGACAAGCGTTGCCATGACAAACAAAAAGCAGAACCCAGTGTGAGAGTGGAGGGGTCTGTCGCCTCGGCAACAGCCAGAAACAACGAAAGAGCCAGAGAGGGGGGGGAGGGAGGGAGGGGAGGAATGAATGAAGTATAAAGACAAACTGAAAGGAAGGAGTGACGTGGAAAATACAAAAATACAAGGAGCATGCTATTACTCTTACGAGAGCTACGCTTGCTGCCAAATTGTGTTAGTGTTTGAGGACTCCACCTCCCGTCTCTTCACCCACATACTCTCCCGCCTAAAGTAATAGTGCAGTAGGAGAGAAGTGTAGATTGTGTCTTTAAGAAGAGAGGGCTAAGAGTATCAATACAATGTTAATTAGGATGATGAAAAACAGGCAACAGTAGACTACTGTGAATGAAAGAGTCAAGACAGACAGGGTCAAATTCCTCACTCCTGACTTACAGAAACCTTGTTGTGTGGTGCTCCTAAGTTGCCGTGGAGATTCGTATCTTGTCTCATCTTTAAATGCTCCAGAGACATGTGTCATCCCCCCTGCTTTGGATTCTTTCAAAATAGGCTACATATACCATTCGTAATGCAGACAGACTTTGCCTTCTATAGGCTTCCAGTTAGGTCGGAGTGGAGGAAGCCTGAAAAAACTGGGGTTGAAAGCACAAACACAGAGGTGGTGAGGTTCGTATATCTACATTATATATGTATGCATGTGTGTGAGTGAGTCTGGGGCCAGTTGCATAAGGTTAAAGGGGAACACCACCTAAATTAATAATTCTAACATGTTATTTTCATGGCTGAGGAAAGTTCAATCAATATTAGTGAACATGAGCTCCTCTCTCTCAAAGCCAGGAGCTAGTTCGCGTAAAAAGGCGTATAAATGCCACGATATTGCGTAAGGCGTTTAGCATGCAATATGTACGCCTTTCTTGATTTCTCTGTGTCTTTTGTACGCCATGTATCCTGTACTGACTGCAATGTAAAAGCATCCGGTAAGAGTTAGTGACGTAGTATAAAAAGCAAGAAAGACCACTTATGGTGGCCCGGTGGTGGTGGAGGTTTATGGGTCCAACAAACCCCGGACAACAACAGTTTGTGAGGTGTTTTTCATAGTTGTTTCTGTACATGTTTTCTTACTTATTTTAAGCCCAACCATGACGTTTTTCATTACCGTAAGTGGTTTTCTTGCCTGAACCTAAATTAGTGGTTTTCCTGCTTAACCCTAACTGCAGACGTTTGTGTGGAGTACAAATGACACACGAAAACATTAAGGTCACTCATGACACGCGGAATGTCCGTGTAATGTCGTGGTATTTATACGCCTTCCGGTGAGACCGGGTGGACTCAGAACACTCCCCTGAATGTTCTCAGTGTCATCTAGAACACCTCTCCCTATTCATTGTCTATGGAGCAAGCCCCACACCTTATACCCGATGACATCACACGTTTGAGTTTTAACCCTCTAGTTTTTTGGATTTGGGAGAGAGTTGTTCATGTTTACTAATATTTTTTGGACTGTCTTAGACCATAGGAATAACATGTTTGAATTTTGAAAATGGGCATAGTTCCCCTTTAAGTCTCGTAGCTAACTAAAGCTAACGCTAGCTCTTATGTGCGGTTTGTTGATTATGCCGGAGACGTTCTTCATCATACTAGTTTAAAGAATGTAAGCCCGGTCTACAGCATACACCAGTCTTGATCTATATTTATGTAACTGGTCCCTACGTCCATGTCAGGGTGAGCTTGTTGCTCCGTGTTGAGTCACGGGGGGAAGAAAAAGGCTGCAGAGAGAGAAACGGTGACTGGTGGCCAAGGCCTCGTTGACATAAGAACTAACACAGGAAATCAGTTGCTTGGCTTAATGAAAACCAGATCATGCGAGAAAAAAAAGGAAGGGAACAAGAACGTATGAGTGCTCAGCACGGCCCGGAGCAATATCACGTCCACAACAGTAAGTAAGGAGTGCTATACGGGAGCCTGCTGTGCGTGTCCCATCCCTCACACATCAACACTGCACACTAGTCAGAAGTACATCAGCTCATGTCTACGTTCAAGCGTAAATCAATAGTGCTCAGCCCTCAGGCACCTAGTTACAGACACTAAAAAGCAGTTTGACAACAAGTTTAAAAACTCTAAAACATTAGAACATTTCGAGCATTTTTCGTCTTTACAGGGTCTCTACCGGTAGAATAGGCCCTACGAAAGCGCAAAATCTGGCACCTTTGAATCGGTTAATCCTGGCTATCTTACATCTTTTTTTTTTTTATCTTACATCCTTCACTTACCTCAATAACAATAACAAAACAAGAAAATCAAACTATCAGTACAACTTCTGTGGGTTTAGGCACATAAAGAGTAGAAAAGAAAGAGGGGATTTCGATGAGTATAAAACAGTCACATTTGGAGGAGGAGGAGGAGGAGAAACATTCTGTATGTAAAATGCACTGGTTGGTGATGGGACGGTTAGCAATCGAAACCTTTTACGGAGATTCATGACTTACAGGAATGCAAATGGAAAATATGTAGCTGCGTGGTGAATGGCACCTTCCCCGCACCTCTAAAAGTTCCCCAATAGGACGGCATTAAGAAACAATAAGGCAAGGAAAGGTTGAGTTTGAAGCGACAGCGAGTACAACTTTCTCTTTCCTCCATAAATCTTTCCTTCAATTCTCCCACTCAGAGATGAGGCATAAAGCTCCATTTACTACCTGCCAAAGCTCCTTCTGCTAAAAAAAGACTCACAAGCTCTAAGGCAGCTGCCAAATATGGAATATGGTTTTTTACTTATGTACCACAGGTGGGAAAACATGAGACGAGAGCCAGTGCGGCCAGAGTCTATAAAAGATTGCAGTGTTTTTGCAATATTTCAAACCTCAAGGCCGTCCTCGTGGCGAATAATCAATTGGGTATTGATTGCAGCAGTGTGTGACAGATGGCGACATGAAGCAATTGAAATGCAACATAATACAAATCACAGACAGTCATCAGCTTGAAAGAAAGCAATTCAATAAACTGAGTCTGATCGATTTCAAGCGACCTACTGTTTGGCCTATTCATGGAAAGCAAGAACAGAAGATACTGGTTTTTTGTACTGCCATTTAAACTACTCCCAAAATGAAAAGGAAGAAGTACAATGGACATCCTGCATGAAAATGTTCCTCTTCTCTAAGCTGTGTTAATTCAGTTTAGTCTCACTTGACCCCTCTATTAAAATAACAGAAAAACAAACATCAAAAGGATACATGGCAGGGAGAAAGAACGGTATAAAAAAAAAGTGCTCAAATAAGGAGTGTTTTCTCTTTTTTCATCATATGAGGCAGACCTTTTTTTGTTGTTTTTTCTAACTGTGTCCTCTAGGATCGGGTTTTGGGGAGGAGGAGGAGAGCGGGTACGTGAAAAGCGGCGAAGGAGGAGGTGAAAGATGGAGGCTGGCGGATGGGCCCGGTCAGGTGCTGTGAAGGGTTCGGCTCCCGGTGTCGTGACGGGGCGTCTCGACCCCTCAACTACTTCTGGCCGTCCGTCCTCCGATCTCCGTTTCCTCCTTAGCGGCCGAGGGGCTGAGCTCTAACCCAGGCTGGTGATGTTGGCCCTGCCGCCCGGTGGCGCCACGATGCGCTGGGTGTTCCGGCGAGGAATGTTATCGTCAGTCTGAGCGCCTGTGAGATAAAATGAAAAGTTGGCTATTCAAGGTTGTGTTTACACTTTGGGGGTAATTTACATATTTTTCCAACTAACTCATTGGACTGGTCATACCAGGAATTAGCAGAGAAAGATTCTTTTGTGTGTTGTTGCAATTAAAAAGGCATAAATAAATAACTGTATTTATTATTACATAAATAAACAATTGGTCCCTGATGTCGTTGGCTTAAAAGTGTTTAGTCAATTTCACTACAATTTACACTTTTATTAACAAATAAGTGCGTAGTGTGGTAGACGAAAAGAGTGAGAAAGAGAGTTACAGGGGTGAAAAGCGTATTTCTTTCTTTCTTTATTTGTTCATTTGTTGCCTCAATGCAAAAAATGAGGAAAGGCACTTTTTAAAATTTGATTAAAATGTACTTATTTATTTTTTTTAGAGGGCGACCAGCGCCCACCAGAAGGTGGCGCCCTAGGCGACCACCTATATGGCCTATACCTTAAGCCTGCCCTGTATAAAACAGTTGGCTAAAACAATAGCTTCCTCAATTGTGGACTGTGGTTTGCGACATGCACTTTAAAAGATCAACTCTATTAAAGAGGACCTGATTATGCTTTTGTACTTTTTCCCTTTCCTTGTAGTGTATTATATAGTTTTTTGTGCATGTAAAAGGTCTGCAAAGTTATAAGCCCAAAGCCCACAGAAACACTGTTCCTAAACTGCCTGAAGCGCCTTGCTTGAAGTCTAGCCTTTTCTTCCGTAACATGGTGATGTCACCAAGTAACACATTTGCATAATACCTGCCTTGGGGCTGGTTTCGTGGTCCAAAATTTTTTTTCCAGACAGTCCACACTTAGAAAAGAAACATCTGTAAAACTGCTGACAGGACACCTTGAATGTCACCTATTACTCTTTGTATTATGATTTTTTTATCCATAAATGTTTAATAATAGCTTTCCTAGAGTTTGACCTAATCTCAATAGGCCAGGGAAAGAGACAGTAAAGCACTGGGTGAACAGATTTCATTGGAATGAATGGGTGCCATCTTCAAGTCCAGTATCCAGGTATAATTCAACCGTGGTTAAAAACTGTTTGCAAGTGATCATCAATGTGATTTCACGTCAAAGCTCAGCCTATGTATTTCACGTAACTATGTCGTGAGAGAATCCATTTGTTTGACTCTGCACTTTACGCATTTGCATGCAGTTTGAAGACATGCAGACCTCAGCTCAATTTATGGATGTTTATGGCATCAAGTAGCAGCACTACTCAAGAGTAGAGAAATGCACCTTCTCCAATGCTGAAGATTTCATGCCTGTTTACTAAGTAGACTCGTGTAAAACAGAGGTTTGTTATTCCCTCGTGTCTTTTCAACTTAACAAAAAGACACCATTATTATGGACTAATGTGTGCACTGACCGGATAGGCTGAAGCCAGACTGGTGCAGGTTACGGACGGGCTGGTTGGGCTGCTTGGCAGGCGAGGTCTTGGCGGAGGAGGCAGGAGTCATGGTTTTAGGGGTGACTGACACTTCGCAGACCGGACCGTCATACAGTCCTCTGGGAACACCCCTCAGCTCGGCCAGCTGCATTTTAAAAAAAGGAGACAGACACAACAGTCATGGAAGTGAAAAGGAACAAGGAAATATTCCAACCCCCTAGCAGGGGATGCAGGCACATTACGGGCCAATCTGCAATGAGCTGCGTCATCTCTCCAGCTTTTCCACAAAACAATCATTAATCATTATATTCCTGGGTGTGTTGAGCCTTTCTCCAACAACAACAACCTCACTAGTTTGTACAAAGCAGACAAGTGGCTGTTTAATGCATTGCCAATATCCAATCAGCTAAAATGATTAAACACAGATACTAGCACAGGGAAATAAAGCAGTGTTGTACCCTGCTGCGAGCCTTTATCCTCTTGTACACGTAGTCAGGGAAAGGTTTGCGGGCAACGAAGCGTCCCGAGCCTTCAGTGGTGTGGAGGGTCCCTTCCTCCAAGACGATCTTGCCCTGGCTGATCACCACCAGAGGCCCGCCGCGCACCTCTGAGCCTTCAAAGATGTTGTACTCGATGGCCTGTAGAGGAGAGCGAGGATATAAAAAGAAATGAAAAGGAAAGTTAAGTATGCTGCAGATTCACAGGACTGACTAAAAACCTGTTCACACACGATGACATCAATTATCTAAATAAGTCATAAGGGGTTTTGTGTTCGAACAGCGGTCTCCCGCAGAGAAAACCCTATGTCGACTCTGTTCACACATCACAGTGCATGTACCTTTCCCGATAGACATTTTAAAGTCACCGTGGGTGGCGGCACTGCTGCATGACAGCAGCCGAGTTGGAAAAGGAGGACAACGCAGAACAGAAGTGTTCTGCTTCCTCGCACAGACTGCCTAAATTATGGATTTTAATGAAATTCATTTTTCTATTTGAAAGAAAAATGTATTCTCTTGGCTGGATGTTTTTGTGAACACGCCAAAAATGTTCTCATTGTACCCTATCAGTCGCCCCCAGTGGTGGGACTGTTAATGTTTAATTGAGGCTTTACTCTTAAAACTGATTGGTGTATCTCACCATCAGTCAAAATATGAATAGCTGTGGTTCTGACAAGCAAAAACAAGCTGTCAAGTGTGCTTGTAACCCCTCATTATGTGTTGTTACGGACGTCCAAGTAATGTGAACGCATCAAAAAGTTTGGATGGGTCCCATTCTACTGCACCTAATGGGAGAAGAGGCTGTTGTTTATTGATTATGATATCACTTTATGATAATCACATGCAGTTTTGTGGCAAGTCATAGTCAAGTCTGCACACTGACACATAAATAGTGCGATTCATTTGCGATTAATCACGATTAACTACGGACAAACATGCGATTAATCACGACTAAATATTTTAAGCGGCTGACAGCCCTAATATAAACGCATCACAGAAAGATCTTCAAAGCAGAGACACTATAATGATTCATCTTCTCCAGATGATTTTCCCACCATCATAAGGATGATGTCACCTCATGCTGTATCTGGGAATGTCTCTGCTTTTATTCACAGATTTATGAAAATCTCACTCTCTGGAAACTCGCCCGGGCGATGTTGATGGACCTCCAGTTTGTGTCCACACGTGATGCCACCGTGAAAAATTGGCGGAATGTTTATGGATTAAAGTGCACTTGTGAAAGGAGCTTAACTGATTTAACTCGCCACAGAGTTGAAAGCGTTCCCTCCGGCTACTAATGCTAATAAAGAAAGCAAAGCTAATCGTTGTGGGGGTGGAGGGGTGGACGCAACTGATGTGGTGCAGAGGCCTCAGCTCTCAGGCCGGAGGACGAAGAAGAAGAAGAAGAAGAAGAAGTGGGGTCGTCTGAGTGGTTTGGGTGTTTGGGTGTGTGTGTGGACGAGGAGGGTGGGGAGGTTGCTGTGTGACGAATTTGGAAGCTGCTGCATGACTGCTCTCTCTCCTAAAAGCTACCGGAGCTAAGGCTGAGGTCATGGCAATCTGGTGGACTCTAAAAGGCCTGAAATGAGATCACCAGTAGGCTGGACTATCCTGTGACACACACACATACATGCACACACACACACACACACAGACACACAGTCATGCATGCACACTCCAAATGAGCAGTTTCTCCCATGAACATTAGTCCGTCATTTTTCTGACCAAGCGGAATTAAAAAGAAACCAAAGAACATGACGAGCTTAAACAAACCGATTCCAAGAACATGCACAGCAATAGTCTCTATGTCTCTCTTCCATACACACACACAGATACATACACAGTGATCCGCCTGCTAACAATCAGAAAGTGTTCCAGCTCTCTGGCACATTTCATGGATGACATCACTCCCTTGACGCTGTGTGAGGCCCACACCCTGTTCAACAGTCAAACGACTATCCGACAAAACGTGGAGTAATAAACCAGACGCTCTGGCTGTCATCAATTACATTAACTGAACTGTTATTGTTAGGGCTGTCAATTGATTAAAATATAATCGTGATTAATCACATGATTGTCCATAGTTATTATTTATCTGTTAAAAATGTACCTTAAAAAGGGAGATTTGTCAAGTATTTAATACTCTTATCAGCATGGGAGTGGGCAAATATGCTTGTGTTATGCAAATGTATGTATATATTCATTATTGGAAATCAATTAACAAGACAAAACGATGACAAATATTGTCCAGAAACACTCACAGGTACTGCATTTAGCATTACAAATATGCTCAAATCATAACATGGCAAACTGCAGCCCAACAGGCAATGGGCATGTCTGTAAAGGGGAGACTCGTGGGTACCCATAGAACCCATTTTTCATTCACATATCTTGAGGTCAGAGGTCAAGAGACCCCTTTGAAAATGGCCATGCCAGTTTTTCCTCGCCATATGATTGATGATTCATGAGATTTAAAAAGATTTACTTTTGATTGTTGCAAAACATATAATTTATTGTTATTGTAAATCATTGTTCTGCACTTCTGCATAAAAAGTATCATGTTTGCGAAGGCGCTACTCGTCCGTGCAAGTCCAGACTAGTCCAAAGACATGAGAGAAAAACAACGTTTTCTTCAAGAATTCAAGGTAACACACGGTGAGTAATTGAGATACAAATAATCCTTTTGGGGGTGAAGTATTCCTGTAAATGTGCTTCCTAATTTAAATCCTGTTTTGTGAAGTATTTTCAGCTCCGTCTCTGCATGAAAGGTGTAAATGAAGTTCCTATTATTATTTTCATATCAGCTACTCACCCATTCTTAGAGCGATTACTGTCTGCATTTACAACACCAGTAACCTGAGTATCCTTTAACAGAATCTTAAAGCCACTAAAATGTCCAAACGTCTGGCTTTAACATTTGACATTAAGAGCCCCTCGCTGTTATCGAGGTGTAAATACGATCAGTCATGAAGTTTTGAGTGAAGCTGGTACCGAGATGTGGTTCTTGGCGGAGATGATCTTTGTGACGTCTGGGTCCCACAGCACCAGATCGGCGTCTGAACCCACGGCGATACGACCCTTGCGGGGGTACAGGTTGAAGATCTTGGCGGCGTTGGTGCTGGTCACGGCCACAAACTGGTTTTCGTCCATCTTACCCGTCACCTGAAATGAATCAGAGCTGACAGTGAGAATAGTACAAGAGTCACTGTCCTACTTTCATTTGGTCTCGCTGGTCCTGATCTTCTCTGTGTCATTCCTTCATTCCTTTGTTTTCCCCCTGCATGTTTATTCATCATTCGTGCTCAGTGTGGACTACTGTGTGTTTTAATGTTACATTCATTTGCTTATGTGTGTTGTTATGATGGATGTTCCCTCCCTCTTGCCTGTGTTCTGCTACTGGTGCATGTGTATCGTCAAGCTGCTAAACAGACGTATCAATCGGATTATTTTATGCATTAACAGTCCACTCAATTGATTTTACAGAAAATATCTTATATCAGGATATATATAGATATAATAACATACAGTCACATATAATGTGATAGAGGATTTTATCCATATTTCATGCCCTTATCTTACTAAAGTATGTGTCACAAAACATAATATTGCGATATTTTCTTACCCCCTTACTACAGTATATGCCTTATTTGAAAATATACGTACCACACACTTGTCCCAGATGATGGACATCCTCTCCTCAGTACCGTTGACGCCTTCAGGAATCAAGCTGAAGTCGTCTTTGCCCACGGCACGCTGCGCAGTGTTAAAGGGACAGTGTGCGCTTCCTGTCACCTGCAGGTCACCACTATACAGAAGGTCAAGGTGTAGAAAGAAGAAGGAAAGATTGTGTTAATTGCTGAGAAAGTGAAGTTGGTTGTAACACAAAGTCCAACTTGGCTTTAGGATATTTTTCGCTGCATGTCCAGTTTGAATGTTTGGATCGGCCTCTTACCAGGAGAGCAGGGAGTTGAGATAGTCTGGTGTGGTCGGGTCGGGGCTCAGGGGAGGGGATGTGACGAAGGCGGCCGCCTTGGCCCAGTTCTTGCTCCAATAGTGAGAGCCGTCTGTTCCCAGGCTCGCGGTGATTGGCTCTCCGTAGACCACAGTGCCTGAAAGTGCAATCCCACTTATAACACCAGATAAAACGCTCCTGGAGATTGTTTCATGCATGTCATGTTGACTGTTGCAATGTGTCCTGTTTGTACTCTATTGTGTCTGTTTTGTGTAAAAGCGACTGCATGAATACACTTGATTGGAGCGGAGCATTTAAAGTAATTTGAAGTAAGTAGGGGGGTTTCTAGTCCAAAACCTAAATCGAATTGTGGAAACCCACAAATGAAGTATTTATGTCAGCGTTAGCGGGGTAGACTGAGGTTTTCTTTTATGTCCCGTCTCTGTGGTTACTAGTTTTGGAAAAAAGTAATTCAAAGAGATAGTTGTGGGGTTGTATGAGGTACTTATCCATAGTCAGTGTATTACGTACAGTAGATGGCGGTCAACACCAGACTCCTTTGACAAAAACAGTAATTTTACCTCACAGAACACAGGAGCTTCTGGTCTACCGCTGCCTCGATCGGTTAGTTAGTTAGTTTGTGTTATTGTGTGACTTTGGTTAGTTCGTATTCACCAAAGTCACACATAATGCACACTAACTAACCGATGGAGGCAGCGGTAGACCAGCCAGTTATGTGTTCTGTGGGGTAAAATTACTGTTTTTGTCAAAGGAGTCTGGTGGCTTTGAAGCGAGCATAGATGGATACAACGGCTTCAGTTCCCCGTCAGAAAGGCCGGTCTGACGGCAAGGTAAAGCAGTGAAAATATTCTAAATATAGCATACACATAAATGGATATTGATTTTTTGTAGGTGGCTAAAATATGCTGCCGGCTCTGTCCTCAGCAATACATTGCTTTGCTCCTGTGCTGGTACTCCTGTCTGTTTCGCCAAACTAGGGGTGTGCCGATAGCCATCTACTCTAAGTAATACACCAACTATGGATAAAAACCTCATACAACCCCACTTCTAATAACCCAAACTATTAAAATTGTGACAAACTGTGCAGGAAATGTCCATTTAATTAGCGCAAGATCAGATGAACAGTACATTAGAGTATTAGAGTCTCACCCTTCTTCCTGGCCTGGGCGATGACATCAGCAGCACTCTTGCTCATCACCTTGGTGATATAGAGAGGGCAGTTGGTCTGATTGGCCACCGTCACAGAGCGGTTTACAGCCTCCGCCTCCACCTGGAGAAGAGAGGAAACAACAGAAAGAGGAGGGATGAGTTAGTTTGACCTTCTTCTTCCACACTACGCTACTTCATGCTTTTCTCTCTACTGACCAGCACATTTCCCTATTTGTAAAATTTAAAATTTCATATGATCGTTAAGAAGATTTAAAACTTTGAGGAGGGGTTTTGAGTGATAACATGAGGGCTAATGATATCTCAGACTTCTTGTAGATGAGACAAATTACAACCAGATAAAAGGAGTTACAGACAATCAAACGAGTTGAACAAATCAACTTAAACACGCCCTTTGGGAAATTCTCTTAATAGTGGAATTGTTAATCATTTTGGGCAGTACGTTCATTTGCTTTCTTGTCAAGAATTAAATGAGAAAATGAATACCACTCTCTTCTGTATGGTAATATGAAGCTACTAACCAGCAGCTGCTTAGCTTAGCTTAGCTTAGCTTAGCAGAGCTTAGCTTAGCAGAGCTTAGCATAGCATAAAAACTGGAAAGAGGGGGAAACAGCTCGAGGAAGTGACAGACAGTTTTGTATAGATTAAAAAACAAGATATATATATTTGTTTGTCTTTTTTGTTTTCTATTAACTTACTTGTTTATTTAATTTATTATTATAATTTTTTTGTTTATTCTATTCTTTCTTTTTATCATTATTTTTATTATTATTCTAAATTTTAAATGCTGAAGTTGTTTTCTCTAGTGTACTTATTGTGTTCGTCTGAGCTCAACTACTTCAAAAATTGGTTAATAAACTATTGTAATTACAAACTGTAAATTGCATATATGAAAACAACCTCGAAAAAAAGGGGAAAAATAAAGTATGAAAAAAAAAAAGATATAACGTGTTATCTCGAGCTTTAGAGGTGCTGGTAGGTGGACTTTGCCAAGGTAGCTGTTTCCCCCCCCGATTCCAGTCTTTGTGCTAAGCTAAGCTAACCGGCTGCTGACAGTAGCTTTCTCTACATACACGAGAATGGTATCAATCTTTTCAACCAACTCTCAGCAATAAAACAAAGAAGCATTTTCCAAAAATGTCGAACTGTTCCCTTAAGCTTGTTGATGCTTTAATGTCCTAACCAATCTGTTTTCCATCCGTAGCCACAAAAATAAGGTAAAACACTTAAGAGGCGATTTGTTTTGACAAGTGAGGTGGCAGGATTGTGATATTTCAATGACGAACACTGACAAAATGTTCCAACTGTGGATTATTCATTTTTCTTTTGGCATTTTGGGGTGTCCTTTTTCTCTCTTTCTGTCTGAGGTCTTTAAAAACCATTCTATAAATCACTAAAAAACAACAGTTTGAATTACAAACAAGATTTGATTAATCTGAGCAGGAACGGCATTGCCATAGCAACTTCCTGCAGGCCAGTGAGAAATCATCAGTGTTTTCGTCACAGTGGACAGGGTTCACTTCCCCCCAAATATATGAAAAATGGAAATTTATATCCCCCCAATATTTGTAATGTGAAGGAAAGCTCATTTTCAAAATGATTTGCCCTTGCCTCAGGAATTAGATAAGGAGAAAAACAGAAGTTTTAGCATTAAACCCAGCTGCCATAAGTCATACTTCCAATTTCAATCTCTGCTTTGTTCCCACATCTGGATCTTCACGGGTAACAACAATGATTCATGGAAAGGATGTGCTCTTATCTGTAATGCCTCTGGGGCTCCCACATGAAGCATGTGGAGGTGAATCTGAAGAGGATGTTTAAGTATCTGCCAAGACAACGAGACACCCACGGCTTCAACGTAAAACTTTCAAACAACGCAACACCAACAGCTGTGAAGACTGGAAAGGTCAAATCCTCTTGCAGACTTCTGCAAATACAACTCGGAAATGAACTGACTTCCCAAAGTCAAACCAGCTTTTCACCCGAAACCCAGACAGGTCAGTCAGTCAGTGCCCACAGTGTCGAAACACAGTGTCTTACCTCCTCAGGGCGGCTCAACACGTGTCCCTCAGGCCCAGTGATCCCCTGCTCCAGGATCTTTTGCTGCTCCTACAAACAAACCACAGTGGAAAGGGGAGATGTTGAGTCATGTGCAGGTGCACGCTTGTTCCACATGACCAGCCCTGGCAGTTAATGTGTTTGTGACGAACAGTGCCTTGAGACAGCTTAGAGCAGCTCAAGGCTTCATTTTCCATTTGATGCCAATTTTAAAAAGGCAACATCCAGCAGAAAATCACAATTCATGTCCTTATCCCGGCTCTTATACTGGAGTGAAACGGCATACCTCGGCTACGATGTCTCCATTCTCAGCGTGCACCTGGGCGATGGCCCCCAGATCGCGGATGACGCTGAACACCTCGTACACCTGCAGCAAAGAGCGAGGCACGGTTATGATCTCTGATGCACACAATGTCACACACCAACTGAAACGTCATTGGTATGAATACTCTTTTTAATACTTGGAGTCCAGCTTAACCATCATGTCAAAATGCATATACCGTGGTTTTTAAATCATAAAAGAATATTGGGTAACACTTCATTTTACAGGTCCGCAAATTTCATGGTAATTAAGTAATAATTAGCAAGTATTTATTTATTTATTTATTATATAATATATATTATATATTTATCTATTTGAAATTTATTTGGAATTACTGCCAAATTACCCCAATATTTACCGCAATTTATTGAAAATTACTTTATTACAAACATTATTTAATGATTATATTTAGCTATTTCCCAATAGCTGGTAATTTATTTAATCCATTTCCAGGAAAAGAATACAAAGATAATCTATATGTTTTATTTCCATGTCTGCTGATAAATAGATAATAATTAGCAAGTAAATTATTTGTAATTTCTTAAAAAAAACCTCCCTGAATCATTACATCTATCTCATTTCACAATTCTCATCACAATAAGATGCTATTTTAGCATATAATTATTAAATAATGTTTATAATAAAGTCATTTTCTATCCATTTTGAGGTAAATATTGGGGTAATTTGGCAGTAATTCCATGTTTTTCTCTTTGCATGTGATATTTAGCCATGCTAGGGATGGCAATGTCAGTCTGATGTTTGTGGGTGTTCAGTGAAATGTCTTGAAAACCATTGATCATAATCAGACCTGCTATATTTACAGTAATGCTCTAATTATATAACTTTACATGTATTGTAGCAGATGATATATTAAGCCCCCGCAAAATGATGTGAAATCAACTAGAAAATAATCAGAACCTCAGTGAATCAGTATACTTTTGTGGTGAAATGAAACACAGACCCTGATTTCCACTCAGTATGCAATTGCAACGCGATAACTTCGACGAAACTGACGCGTCGTCAGTGAGTCATCACCTCCCGGATGCCAAACGCGCAACAATAAAAGAGACGCCAAAATTTGACACGAGAGAGAAACTCCTTCCCCACACACAGGTGCAAAAAAAGACCAACACATATCAGTTTCAAAACAGCTTTCAAGTGGGATGAATTCCTTTTAAGCATGAGTCAGATAGAGACTTGGACGAGGATGTGTTATCCATTCACTCTCCCAAGAGAAACGCACAGACGGTCAGTAAATGACGCGTCGCCAAGACAGTCTCACACTGGAGGACGAGGGCAAGAGTCAGAATCAAGACTTGCTTGTTGAAGTTATTATTTAATCCCACTGAACAGGATGTTCTCTGAAAACAAACAGAATGTGATGAACATCTTGGCAAAATGACTGAAAATATAATATTCTTGGGTTTTACCATAATTGCTATTCTGGCTGAGCTGTCAGTCTGGATGACAGCAACAGTACACAAGTTAGGATTTAGTTGTTATTTTGGTTAATCCAACTATTGCTTCTGTAGTAAACAGCATCTTTGTGTGTGGATTGTGTGCTGCCATGTCTCATATTTCATGTAACACTGGTGACCATTAGGCTGACTGCAGTTCAGATTTGGATTTTATGCGCAGCAGCAAGTTTCATGTTAAAGGCTAATTCCAATTTAATTAGATTCAGTGTAGGAGAGGCTGTGTCTCAACAAGGCCAATCAGTGTCATTGTAGTACAATACAGTGCCACAACACGCCAAACTCCCTCCAGGTTGATTCTCATTTGACCTTCAATATAGCATTTATCATCTCTAAAAATGCTGCGACCCGGTGAGAAAACGCATTATAGTCTTCAGTTTCTCAGCAACGCACGGCATGACAAAGAATGAAGTGAAAAGGAGGAGAAGAGAAGGAGTCCCACCTGAGCGTCAGTGAGCTGGAAAACATCCTTATAAGCCAGGTAGACCAGGAAAGAGTTGACACCTAAAAAACAACAAGATGTCAGTGTGAAAACCACGAGGGAAACAAAAAGAAAAATATCATCGACCACTGTGATTGTGAAAGTGTGATAACAGAGTGACTTTAAAAGGGAGGGTCCATCTGCGTAATGTTCCGTTTTTTCAAATGGAAACGCAGACTCAGCCGTTGCATATAGCAGTGACGTCAAGCTAATCGAAGCTAATCAATAAGGTTATGAATAATGTAAATGCTAGCACTAGCTGAGTCAAAGTTAGCTGTGCTAAGTTTGGACATAACTGAAAGGGTTGGTTTGTTATTTGAAGTGGGGTTTTATGTATACTCCCGTGTTCTGTGAAGTAAAATTATTATTTTTGTGAATGGAGTCTGGTGGCTTTGAAAAGAGCGATAGAACTGCCTCAGTTCCCCGTAAGAAAGGGCCGTCTGACGGCGAGGTAAAGCGACTGTGGACGGGAGCAGCAGAAAAACTTATTTTAGCCACCTAAAAAAATAATCGATATCAGTTCAATCAATTAGGATTAACTTATATTTCGAATATTTTCACCACTTTATTTTATTTGCTGGAACTCCTGTCTGATTCTCCAACTGGGAGTATGCTGACTGTCATCTAAGTTACTGTATGTAACGTTAATACACTGACTATAAGGATGAATATATACTCTACATGTAGTAGCATCATCATGCAGAAACCTATATCAAGTCATGTGGGGAAAAGGTTTTTAGAAAGGCTTGGAAAAATAGCATTTTGATGCTAAAACATACATACTTTGACAAATTTTAATGTTCGCATTTGAATAAATAAGAACACCACTGTGAAGCTACAGAATGGTATAAAAACCTAAAAAAAACAAAACTAATGGACTTGCCCTTTAACTTATTTCATCAAATATATCATAATGAAAGAGGAGACTAACTGTAATACGTCAGATTATTACAGAAGGTTGAGTAATAGTGTAATATTTGGTTAATTGTGGGGTGTAGTGAACATTGCAGCTTCTCTAGGCAATTCAAATTGTGTTGTTGTACATAATTGTGCTGTTGTGCAGTTTATTGTCATCAGGTTACATAACTGGGTAATGATATTCAAATTTTCAACAACCCTGCAATTTGAAAGCATTTGATTACCAAAATTGCTTTTAGGTGCTTTAAATATTGTGTTTTTTTTACTAATCATGAGTCTCTGTGAAACTGGAGCAACATATTGACTTGATGATACGTGCTGGGCGTGGTCGTACCGTGGTCCTTCACGAGCGCCTCCATGTCTTCCTGGATGCCCTTGTGCCACTCGGTGATGTCGACATGCAGCGAGTAGTCGCAGCAGGACTTGCTGTCGGCCCACTCGCGCCACTGCTCGAAGGCCGAGATGAGGCTGACGCCGGGCTCAGGAACCACGTGGTCAACTGGAAACACACACACACACGGACCGTCAACACATTGATTGAGACCCTGTTATGATATTATCTGTTATCCATGATAGTGATGTTGTGTCTGGACCAAACCGTGACAGATCAACAATCTGTTCACACCTGGCGAACAAATGTGTTTCAGATTTGTGGGCCGCATGTTATTGATCTTACATGATACATGACTCCTTCCAGTACATGGGCTTAAGATGTTATTAGTTACACCCGTATGAGTGAATATAATGGCTCACAACTGCAGATGTGTGGCTGTCGACAAGTCTTTCAAATAAATGATTTAGTATTTAGTCTGTGAGACGTCAGAAAATAGTTAAAAATGGTTGTCACAATTTTCCAGAGCCCAAGGTAACGTGCTTCAGATGGTAGTCCAAAACCAGCAAATCTTCTTGTTTGAGAAGCTGAAACCAGTCAATGTTTGGCTTTTTTGCTCGATTTAAATGATGAATCAATCATCAAAGTTTTTGGTGTTTAATTTCCTATCAATAAACTAATCAGTTAATCATTTCAGAGATAATTACTTTAGTTTATTTTGTTTTTAACTTATACAACTCAAATACACATAAATCTATACTATTCCACAAATTAAATCCTTCCATTTTTACTTTTTACATTAATTTTGCAGTTTTAAAGTCCACCAAATCTCTAAACTTGAGAACATGTGAGTTTATAAATAATATGTTGGTTGTTTCATGATAATCAGCTCCGTTTACAATACTTATAGCTCTCTTATGCAGCATAAAAATTGGAATTGTGATTGTTTTGTATGGATTTCACACACAGTAGGTAATGTATGGAACTAAAAAAGGAAGGGTGCAATATGTGTAATGTATTTAGAATGAGGTTGTCTTTTGTTGTTGATTCATATTATACTATATGTGGTCACAAGTGTTCCCTCTGTGTGAATGTTCAGACTGCGAGCTCACATCTGATTTCTGGCATATCTAGACTGGATTCAGATCCATTACCTCAAAGTCTGGACTGACAATAAGTTTATTCCTGATGTTTGCAGAGCAGATTTTAAAACACATTCATCTGTGTTTTGAAATCTGATTCATTCTCTGTCTGGCCTCTCAAATCGCATTTCAAAGTGTCTCCTTGTCACTTTCCATTTATGGTGCAGTCACATCTGTTCACTTGTCGACATGCACTCCCGCTCACATTCCAGTCACCAGGCTGCCATGCATTACATCCCAGTTCCAGACCTGCCTGACCCTGCAGCAGTCAGCGTTTTAGCCCGAGGTGACAACGACACGCGAGTCGTCTGGGAGTGTTTGTTCTGCTGTGAGGGAGCGGAGAGATCAGCTGCTGAGTCAGCAGAGGGGAGGGGAGCTTAACTTAATTGTGTTATCTTTTTACATTGCTTTTTTTATCTTTTCAGTATTGTGTCTCTTTTAAATAACATTACAAATGATAGTATATATACTATATACACAAATACAAATAGAACTACAAAAACAAGAAGCCTAAAATATAGGAGGAAAAGCCTCCATACTGTGTAATAACAGTGTCACGTCTTCAGTATCTATGTGTCCAAAGGGAAATTAACTGACTTCCTGGCTCAGTCTGAACAGCAGTCTGTTCTGAGTCCTCAAAGCAGATGGACGGTTTTACATCTTGGCTCGGTCATGAGGAGGCCTGGCACCCGTCCTGCTCTCGTTAGGAAATTTTCAATTAAAGCCAATCAGTGAGTGAAGAACCTCTGCAGGGAGAGACACACTGCAAACACCTCGGATTATTTTTGTTTTACTCACAGTAAGGAGTCAGAAGGAAACTGATATATTAAGTCCCGGAAGAATCTTTAAAGGAATAGTTCAGGTGTTTTGAAGTGGGGTTGTATGAGGTACTTCATAGTCAGTGTATTACCTACACTAGATGAAGGTCGGCACGCCCCCAGTTTGGAGAAACAGACGGGTTGACAGATTGCAAAGCAATGTACTGCTGTGGACAGGGCTGGCAGCAAAACATTTTAGCCACCTTAAAGAAAGGCTCACCGTAGGTAATACACTGACTATGGATAAATACCTCATACAACCCCACTTCAAAACTCACAAACTATCCCTTTAATCACAAACAGTAGGATCTTTCAACTGAATAACTCACTGATCATGGTGGTGCCTCCACTCAGTGCAGCCTTCGTGCCCTGGTAGAAGTCGTCGGCGGACACCATGCCTCGATCAGGCATCTGGAAGCGCGTGTGCACATCGATGCCGCCCGGCATCAACATGCGGCCGTGGGCGTCGATGGTCTTCACCCCGCCGGGCACGATGAGATTTTCCCCGATTTGTCTGAAAAAAAGAGCGTAAGAAATTACAAAACAGAGAAAAGAAAAAACTAAGAAAAAAAAATGTATAACAACATAGAAATTACCCAAATTACAACTTTACATCTGTTTTAAATAACTCACATGCACTATTTAAAAGGTGCAGTGTGTAGGATTTGGCGGCATCTAGCAGTGAGGTTGCAGATTGCAACCAACTGAAACTTCTACCATGTGGCCATTCCGAAAACGTGAAAACACAAATGCCCCATCTAGAACCAGTGTTTGGTTTGTCCATTCTGAGCTACTGTAGACATGGCAAATGGACAAACCAACCACTGGCTCTAGAGAGCCTTTCACGTTTTTACATTACCTGTAGGCCACCGTAGTTCACGTTACCGTAGTCTTGGAAAGGGAGGAGTGAGCGGAGGGGTACTCAGTTGGTTGCAATCTGCAACCACACCACTAGATTGCCACTAAATCCTACACACTGTCCCTTTAAGAAGGGACAACGCACATTAATTAATATGAGCACTTGAGTCCATCATGTAAATGTGCCAGATTTAGGCTGTTTTTATTATTTTTAGTTTGCATGTAACGTCAATGTAGGCAAACTATTATTTGTATTTGTAATAAAAAGAGAGAGAAGTCAAACAGGTGGATCGGTTATAACTTTGTAAACATGATCATGATGAACTCTGGGTTTTACTGTCAGCAGCTTAAAGAAAAAAGCAGTAAACTCACTTGATGACTCCATCCTCCATATAGATGTCAGCACAGAAGGACTGGTCATCATTCACGATCTTCCCTCCTTTGATCAGGAGACGGTCACTCTGGAAAACAATAAAGATGATCAGTTGCTGCACATTTAATTACATCTAAACACTACATTAAATATGTCATCAGGAAAAGCTCATGTAGAACTGTGGGAAGCAGACACCGCAGACCTGAACACGTAAAGGCTGCTGGTCTGGGGTTTTATAGGCGCCTATAAAAATACGCTTATGAGGGCGAATATCCGATTTGGCTCGATTGGATGCTGGATTAAGTGCATTTGATGAAAGACATTTTGGGAAATGTCACATAAAAAGAGCGGATTGGCACTCGCGACAAAAAATAAATACGCCAAACCTGCTGCATTTACGCAGCAGCCTCTGCTTGGCCTTTTTAGGATGCATTCTGATAAGGAACACATGGCTGTGCAATGTCTTTCAACTGATACTGGCTTTCTTCACCAAACACACACAGAGAGACACCCATAAACACACTGTACACACTCTTTAATAACAATCTTTGAGTGATTTGTCAAGTACACATGACAATATTTTCATTTTTAACGTTTCATTCATGCAATCTGGATGAAAATGAACTAATCATTAGGTAGGGCTGGGTGATACGGAAAAAATCAAACGCCTCAATATCAATATTGCAAGGATATTGTAGGGTTGTCTATTGGTGCTTTCACAAAATATTCACACAATGAGATTTTTGATAAAAGATCATCAGTAATGTGGATAATACAATGTGTAAAGTGGGTAAAGGCAAATAATAGAACAGCTACAACAGTCTGGTAAGTTCAGAAAATTACATCACTTTACTGTAATGCAGCCTTTAAAACCAGGAAAGGCAACATTTATGCCATATTACTATCACAATATCGATATAATATTGATTTATTTCCCAGCCCTAGGGTTAGGGAGTCTTAAACAAAGGTTAGGTTTAGAGAAAATGGTCACAAAAGTGTTTATTGGTTCATAACTGCACCAGTTTAGTCGTTCACTTCTTCACTGTTCATCACTGCTCCTCTTTCTTAATTCCAGCTCTGCTTCAACAACAAAACAAGGAGTAAAGTATTCACTGTTTCAACAATGAAGACCGTAGCCCACCCCCCAGACACACCCCTCCATCCTCCTCATGTGGTCGCGCTGTCACAGGGACGGACATGAGAGAACCAATCAGAGCACAGTCTGTGTAATCAATCATCCATGCCTGCTGCTGTGCCACTTGTCTCCATGCGGGAGAGGAGGGGGCGTCCCTCCGTCCCTCCCTCGTGTCACCCCGTCGACTCGGGTCCTCTGTCCAAAAAGGGAGTGGCAGCTCTGGTCACAAGAACTCCAGCATCCCCAGCTAACAAAGGCCGCTCTGTTCGAGCCGCCGCCGCTCGCTGCAGCCCGGCCAGCAGCTCTGGCCCCGAACACAACTGCTGCTGCTCCTAGTCGGAGCCCCGCCCTGCATCTGAACCAGCACACACACAGCTGAGCGCTGCATAAATCAGATTTTGAAATATTGCATCATCATTTTCTCCTCCTCATCAGATTGCTCAGCCACAGATCAATCTAAATACATCTTTGCATGCACAACCAGCAGCAGGTGGAATTTGTTTTTGATGATGCAAACTTCATATACAAAGTACGCTGTACAGCAACCAGGCCAACATATAACATGTACTTTGTGGTTTGGTCTCAACAATTATTATATTTCACTATTTTCTGACATTTTACAGACTAAACAATAATCAACAGATTAATCAGTAATGAAAATAATATTTAGTTGTAAAAGTAATCTTAAAAGAGTTCTCCATCAACAGAATCAGAGACCTTGTCAAAACATGGGCCCTAAAAAAAAAAAAACTTTATAGATTCATTTGTAGGAACAAGTTTGTGCTTAAATTTTGGTGTAAAGTTAGTCTTCAAAAAGTATAGATTTGTTTTCTACTAAATGTCGATCAACAAAGTGCATCTTATCTAATCTTTTTTGTTCGTCCTGCAGCTGTACAGTAACGAGAAAAACACATGGATGACATACATGGGTCATAAAGTCATAGCCTCTTTGCTTTTGGAGAGGAGCTTCTCTTCTTTGGCAGCCAAACACTCATGACACACAAACACAGCACACAATCTTACACACACACACACACACACACACACACACACACACACACACACACACACACACACACACACACACACACACACACACACACACACACACACGAGAACTTCAGCTGACTGCAGCAGATCTGGAAAATGCTTTGCAGTTGTCGTCTAAAAAGGTGTGGCGATGCTCCGACAGGGCTGATGGAACTAATGCGAATAGATCATGTGGTAATCTTCGATCTATGCGGAGCAGACTGGCCTCGCTCCAGCCCAACGCTGGCATGCTTTGAAACACGCCGTTACATCATGTGCCTCATCATGACTGTCATCATCACATTACTTAGTGGAGTTCGCCAGGAGACTTCGGCTCTCGTGTCGATGCTCACATTTTCAAACAGACCCGAAGCGGTGCGAGCCAAGACTAAGAGGCAAAATTATCTTTTCAGGAACAACTACTCATCTTTGATCCTTAAAGAAGGGATTAGATGTTGGGCTACTCAGCGTGGGAGAGGCAGATGGTTTGAAAGTGTTGCTAAAGAGGTGTTTTTTTGTCTTGCAGCTGCAGAATGCTAAAGAAAGATAAGAAATTAGCAGAACAATAACTTGAATCCAGACTGTATAATCCTCTGATTGTTATGGAGCTCGCGGGGGTTGGAGAGAGTGTCTGATTGGACTGGCTCAGAGCCAAACATGACAGTGACCTTTCCTTCATGGGAACCTCTCCCAAACAGGATGTGGACGGAGCTCAATGGGCTCTCTGTTGCTCAACTCCTTTGTTTTCATTCCAGAATATGCAACCCTGCTAATGTACATGTCATACAAGCAAAATGATTTAAGAAACCACTACTTTGAAGTTGATTGTACAATGTTTAATCATTCTTGGATTGTATTGTTTAAGGCAATAGTTTTCTTTAAGCCCACATCCTGGTTCTTCTAAACTGAGAGGGGTTGCCTGCATGACCTTGAGGAAAAAGGGTGAGTGGAAATAAAGCTGAATGAATTTGTTTTATGTGGGAACAAAAATAAAAACAAGTGTGCTCCCATACTAGCAAGGCTAGCGAGATTTATCTCTAGACACATGAAACAGATGGATCACTCTGGCGCTGCACAATTAATCGAATATTAATCACAATTTCTTCTTCCCACAATTAAATGAACATGATCGCCAGCGATATTGACGTTTAAAATGCACATTCTGCTTATAGAAAACGCTGCTCCATATCAAATCAAGCTCTTCCTAAACTAACAGCTTGATGTTTTGGCTTCACTTTTGGGTATAGATATTATCTATACAACCAATGTGTTTATGATTAAATTAAGAGTATAAAACTGTTTATCTAGGTCTTATTGTTGATAATTTTGCATCAGATTGAAGCATTTAAACTTTAAAATGTAGCTAATAAAAGGGGCAGGATGAATATTCCTGTATTTTTTTCATATTTCAATATACAGAGCATTAAAAAATATTGCAATGTCAGTTTTTTTCAACATTGTGCATTCCTAATTTGTACATTAGCAGGAATGTAGCACAGCATGGAAGTGAAAATAGTGCTCCGTTTATTTTAATGTGAAAGTGCAATAAAAAATATATTGTCGCTAAAATCAATGAATAAAAGGTGATAAATAATGGTGATATCAATATTGATCAAAATAATCGTGATTAGCATTTTGTCCATAATCGTGCAGCTCTCAAAAAACTCCCATAGCTGAGAGCCTTGTGTCTACAAAGTCTGGCAGCATAACTTACATCTCATGATTGGAAAAAGTTAGCTGGTTCAAAGGAAGGTCGGGGGCCAAAGTTGAACCACTGCAGTGATCCTGCTGATGAGAGACTTGAGAGTGAACCAAAACAGTAACGTTGTCGGCCGTAAAACGACAACAGTGATCTCAGAGATGATAAAATGCACTGTAGAACTGAGGGAAGCTGGTGATCGTTCTCTGCTGGATCAACATAATGAGTGACCCCTTTCACCATCACACAGTCATGTGACCCATTGTTAATATAAAATACTGATTATAGCACGAGGTACTAGCGGTATTACAAGACAGGACGGGCTGGGGCAAGCTGGTTACCAAGCTTATTTCAGTTGAGATCTCCGCAACACAATACATAAACGTCTTTGACATGACGTCAACACTGTAACCTCTTCACATTTTGTTGATAATGTTAGATCATTTTTCTTACACATTGCACCTTTAAACAAACACATTTATAGAAGTCACTCTAATGCTAAAGGCTGCGGAGTATAAAATTAAGAGACTGATGATGGACTCTGGGAATATTGATTATTTCTCTATTACAGCCAGTCAGATCAATCTGTTGTATCATATGACTCCGGGCTATGATCACTGAATACATGTTTTGTATAAACAAAAGCCACAGGTGGAAAACTATAAAACACTCAACAAATGAAAAAGTTTCATGAAATCAGGACCAAATCCATTTGGGCGCCGTGAAAACGTCTGCCAGTGTCGGACGTATCCCAGCAACGTTGTGTTGTTGTTGTCCAAAGGGAAAATATCCTGGGAACATGAGTGAAGTCAGGTGGAGAAACGCTGCCAGGTCAGACGTTCAGCATTGTGATTTATGAGTGTCCTGGATTATTCAAAAACCAGCCGGCTACCAAAATCCTCTCCGTACATGTTCAGACAACTGCTTTAAAAACCAGATAAACAGGAACAACAGAAACAAATCCTCAGAGGGGTAAATGTGTAATTTAACACACTGGTTTGCAAAATACAGCCCAAACTACTGGATACTATAAAGTGATTATTATGACTATAAAATACAGTATATAGTGGTTTATTTCTATGTGTGTTCATTAAACTGATACTTAGAGATCTGTATAGATGCAGGAATGTATGACCTTCATGTACACATCATCGGAGAAATTGTTTCATGGGCTTCAGAGGATGACTTTTCATAAAAACTGCAATCATTCAAGTGTATTTGACTGAAAAATTCACTTTGATTCTCTTATTTTTTTTAATTATTTTGATTTTTTATTTATTTATTCTTATTTATTATTTACTTATTTACACTGTGGTTATATATTTTACGTGTTTGATGTACATATTTGTAGATATTTCTTAGGGGTGGGAGAAAAAAAAAAAAATCGATACAGCATAGTATTGCAATATTTTACTTTTATAACATAAACTTTAACCTCTTAACAATCCGACGCTATGCTGTCTTTCAGAGGTTGTAGCGGACTCAGTCTTAAAGCTGGTGGTTGTACTGGCATCATATGAAACTAGAAAACATTGAATCCATTGGTACCAACCATGTCATGTTAGCTCATCAGGAAGAACACTAAATAATGCTCAAAAGTTACGCTAAATTTTGGCGACAAAAAACTACCATGGCCATTTTCAAAAGGGGTTCCTTGACCTCTTGACCTCTTGACCTCAAGATAAGTGAATGAAAACTCAGAGATGAACAGAGTGAAAACTGTATCTTATTTGATAAAACTGATGTTGACAAACTGCATAATTTGCAGTTGGAAAAAAAGGTAAAAAAATAAATCGCAATATATCTTATCGCAATTCTCAGCATATGGCAAAATGTTTAAAATTGCTATAAGATTGTATCGTGACATAAATATCGTGATGATATTGTATCATGGGACCTCTGGTGATTCCCACACCTAATATTTATTATATTTATTATTTATTTATATTACTCTACATATATTGTGTTATTGTGTAGCATTATGTACACAATTTACATTTTACATACTCCTTTATTTCTATTTTTCTTATATGTCTTTATGCTTATATATAAGAACAACTGTAGTGTCCCAATTTCCCCCTAGGGATCAATAAAGTATTTCTGATTCAACTTTCCTTTAAACACTCTCTTTCACTCTCTTTCATGAAACACCGCCTCATTGACCTCTTTCTGCAGTTTATTGAAGATATCATGCAGCTAAAGGCACCAACAGAACTCAACAGTATTATCCTTTGTTGAGATGCTGATTAATAAAAAACTTCACATTCTGCACACACACAAACACCCACAGATTTTGCGTATTCTCTCAAACTTCTGGCTTTATGAATGGAGGAATTCAGAATCCTATTGAGCGTGAGAGAGCCAGGCTGAGCCGCTGGGTGGGTGATGTGGAGAGCAGCGTGCTGCTGTGTGAGCAGACGGAGCCCCGGGCAGCTGTGCACTGTGAGATAACAGCATGAACAAACTGAGGCGACCTCTACGGAAACACACTGAGCCGCCTGCCACCGGGGACAACTACTGTACTACAGGTATGCAAGCAGACTGCCTAATGATCTCTCATCCCCTGAGGATTGTAGTGACAGAGACTTTAATCCAGGACAGTCTTATTATAGCCTCAGTCTATTTTTACCTTCCTTTAATAGAGCTGCATTTACTAAAACATTAGCTTGTGTTTTACTTTGCTTTCATCTGTAATTAGCCTACATCCTTCACTGTGCTGCAAAGCAAATCAAGACACACTGCACTAATAACTTTGGCTTGACTCTAGTGCTGAAATAATAAACCGTTTGACACCAGTTTTGATAATCTATCAATCCTTTAGGTTATTTATCAACAAAAATGCCAAACATTTTCTGGTTTTAGCTCCGTAAATGAGAGGATTTGCTGGTTTTCTCTGTTTAGTATATCTGATTAGCTGATTATTTAGTCTTTGACATGTCATAAAAAATAGTGAAAAAATGCCCATCATAAGTTTCCTGAGTCCAATGTGACCTCTTCAAATTACTTGTTTTGTCCAGTGGGCAACTCCGGGGTCTGAAAAGTGAAGCCAATGCAGAAGAGCCTTAAACTTGCATTGTATCTAATAGCCAGCAGGGGGCGACTCCTCTGGTTGCAAAAAGAAGTCAGATTGTATAGACGTCTATGGAAGTTAATTATAATCTTTTTGGTCTCCTGAAAATTTCTTATTCATTGTTAAAGTTGTACTTAGCTCCACTCTCTCGTGTCATTTCTGGTTGCAAAAAACCAAGATGGCGACGGCAAAAATGCCAAACTCAAGGCTTCAAAATGGCAGTCCACAAACCAACGTCTACGTCCACTTCTTATATACAGTCTATGGTTTTGTCCAACCAATGGCCCAAAATCCAAAGATATTCAGAAAAATAGCAAATGTGATCAGGGCTTAAAGGAACAGTGTGTAACATTTCAGGGGATCTATCAGCAGAAATAGAATATAATATTCATAACTGTTTTCATTAGTGTATGATCACCTGAAACTAAGAATTGTTGTGTTTTTGTTAGCTTAGATTGAGCCCTTCATATCTACATAGGGGGCGGGTCCTCTTCACGGAGTCTGCCATGTTGCAATCTGCAACCACACCACTAGATGCCGCCAAATCCTACACACTGTCCCTCTTTAAGATCTGCTAGTTTTCTTTGTTTAATATCATTTTGGGCTGCAACTAATCATTATTGTTTTAATCTGTTGATTATTTCTCTGATTAATAGATAAGTTCTTTAGCCTTTGAAATGTCCAAAAAAATGTGAAAATGCCAATCAAAACTTTCCCCGAGTCCGATGTGACCTCTTCAAATCACTTGTTTTGTCCAACCAACTGTCCAAAAGATAAAAAAAGATATTTTTACGAATGATATTCAATATACAGAGATGTAAAACTAAGAAAAACAGTGAATCTGAGAAAGTCATCAGGGCTTAAATATTAATATTAACAATAATCAAAGTTGTTGAACAAAAAACTGTAATCTGGATATATAAACTGAATGTTAGACAAAACAAGTCATTTGTTGATGTCACCTTGGAGTCTGGGAACTAGTAATGGACTTTTTTTTTTACATTTTAAAAGGCCAAATAATTGATTGCCAATAAAAAAAATTAAAAAAAAATCATTAGTTGCAGCCCTACTTGACTCTATATTCCATTTTATCGCACACCTTAACTCGGCTCTGGTTTGGCTGTATGCATGCGAGATGTTGAGAGTTTGAGTCACTGCAGCTCTACGCCCAGGTGGTGAACTTGTGGAGATTCATTCATATTTGATGAGATCTGCCTTAAGTACGTTCCCTGCCTGTGCAGCTGACCCAACTCCATCTGTCTGAGACAAACCAGTCAGCTCTACTGTTATACGACGGACACTAGCACCCCACCCCTAATGACCGGGGATGGATGGATGAGACGTTCAATTCCACAATTATGATGTAAACTCTGAATTTGATTGGCTCATGCAGAAAGGCGTGGAACACACAGGGTTCCTTTGTCGCTGCTGCAGCAGTTCCTGTTTAGTTTTTATTTAATTTAACCTCACTCATTTCCTCTCCACCAGCCTATGTTTGGATTAATAAGCTCATCCACTCTTCACACTGACGCCTGTTCAGTGAAGAAGCCCAGTAGTTACACAAGTAATTCTGACCCAGGACCAGCTGGAAAAATTAAATCCACTAAGTCACAAAGTCACTCATTTATCATGATCAATCTTAAGAAAAAAATATACTTTTTAAATTCTTCCCCCTTCTTCTTTCGTGCACTGTTCAAGAATAGGCAGTCGATCCATTTAGGTCTGACTTAATCACTATTGGGACTACCACCTCTACTAATCCTCTGATCTCTCCACCAACTGGCTGCTGCGCCTCAAGCTCTCTCCAGAGAGTCCACAGGGGGAAATGATCCACCTGAGAGGCTGCCAGTTTCCACCGGGGACGCCATGATATCAGCAATTATATCAGAAAAGACATCATTTTAACATCCTTTGTCTTAATTATCCGTCCATCCATTATCTTTAACCGCTTATCCCAGCTGGGGTCGCAGGCTGGAGCCGATCCCAGCTGACATTGGGGTGAAGGCGGGGTCAGGGCTTTGTCTTAATTAAACACAATCAATATATGCACACAGGTGAGGCTTTTCTCTTCCTGATTAGTTTTTTTCCACTTGCAATAAGCCATTTTTGTGGGGGGTTTTTTCATTTAGACACATCCTAGTTAGTGTTCCTACACCTCTTCTCTGAGCAGGGTGCATACAGTAGTAAGCCTGCAACTAAGTTCCCAGAGTCAAAGGTCACATCTTCAAATTGCTCGACTTAGGACCCACAAATAAGCAAACCTGCACAGGTGCTTTTCGGACACACTTTGGATATAAAATGTTCAAATGGTGACTTCTGGATTCACACGGGATAGGAACAGCGGTTTCCTGCGAAAAGGTCTAGTGTTTTTTGGACCCACCCATCCACCCCGACCTCCTCCCTATGCAGCAGTTGCAGCTCTTTATACTTCCTGGTTCACGATTACATACAAATTGATATTGTGGCATATATATACGAATTACAGTGCATTACTTTTCGTAGGTATAGCTACGAATGGTGTATGAGAACAGCCTGCTACTGGACACACCTTTGTGATTTGGAAAGGTGTGCACATCAGCTCCTCTGAGGCCTACAGTTACCCACAACACCCCTCTCTGCATAGATCCACAGAGACATTCACATATGTCTTTTACGGCCAGCGTTGCTGCACTAATTGACATCCACCAGGCGTAGGGCGGATGGAGATTTGGGCCTCTTCTAATATAGTATAAATAAGAGTGAACGGATTTTGAGCGGATGGGCCCCTGAGCACAGATGATGCCTAATAAAAGGCCCCTCGTCCTTCCTAGCAGCCACTAGGATACAGGGGTTATGATTCAATAGTATGGTGATACATTACAACTTTTTAAATCTAATTTTAGGACATAATATAAAGAATATACATCCATATCTGAGTAAAAAAAAGCACACTTTTTAATGCAATCAAAACAGTGGGATCTGCATTTGCATTTATCACTATGCTATGCTATAGCATATGGGCCACCTGGATATTTGTTCCTGGTAGGCCCGTTAGACAATAAGTATAAGCCAAATGATTCATTTAATAAAGCATAGACTCATATTCATATTGGGAGCCCAAAAACAAGACACACAGCTCCCTCCGTATGGCTTTTGGTTCTGCATGTTTTGAGCCATCTTTGACAATTCAGCCCAATTATTTCACTTCACCAACATCAGCATGGAGAGACGACGGTGACCTCCTTCTTCCTGATGATCAGCTCTGCCTGCATCTTCCCTTCATCATCATCACACAGCTGAGAGAGAGAAACATGGAAGGAAATAGGACCCACCATCCCCTCCTCCCCTCCCTTCCCCCGGCTCACCCTCCCCTTCCACTCCCTATTCTCTACTTTCCATTGAACCACCACCACCAACCACCAACCTCCACCACCATCATCCCTGCAGCTCTCCACTATGGATTCAGGGAAATAATCTGCCCCCATTAATGTCTCCATACATGCTTGATGAAAAGGACAAAGTGAAAGGAGAGCTGATGCAAGGAAGGTGGATGAAGGGGGGAAGCATTTTGCATCCCAGCACACATTGGTGTGTGCAGTGATAATAACCAGCTACCAGACACACAACCAGTGCTGCAACAAAGGCATGAAATCTCAACTGTCATGCACACCGTGGACAAAGACTGGTAGACTGAGAGTGAGTCTGCAGCAAAAAAGAAAAATATAAATCACAATTTAAGGTTTTAAGTGGTGGGTTTTTATCTGCATGGAAGATGAGCACTTGATGCAAAGATGCTGCAAAAAAAAAAAATGTTGCACTGACTGATCACTGTAAAACTGGCTTATCGATCCTAAGCAGATTTCACAATAATAAAACCATCTGCATCCCAGAGAGTGATTTAGCACCACACCACCACAGCACCACGGTGACATCCTGCACCCACACCCCGCAGCAGGAGAGGCCCACGCGGCCAAGACACCGGACACACTGACCTCCTCTCGGTTCTCCTCTCAGCTTCCTCTCTAACTCCAACATTAAACCACTCACTGTGATGCGGGGGATGTTCTTCTTGCCCTGGTAGCCAGACATCTTCACCGGTGTGCTTCGTGGACCGCAAATCAATGCGTCGGAGAGAGGATGTAGATGTAGCCTGAACGGATTACGAGCTGCACGCCGGGTTGAACTGAACCGAGCAATGAAAGGAGACGAAGCTCGCAGCTTATCCTCTGTACGGAGGCCACGAATGTAAAGAGTCAAAGTGTCTCTCTCAACTCCGGATAACGTCCTCCTGGCAGCCTCCCGGTGTCTCCGCCGATGCACCAAACCTTTTCCTTTACCCAGACGGAGTCAGACGGAGAGAGGAGGAGGAGGAGGAAGAGGAGGAGGAGGGACCAGCTAGAGAAGCCAACCTCGTCCCATAAAAGAACCGCACGGAGCATGCGCAGAGCCTCGCCCCTGCTCCATTGACAGGAAAAGAGCCACTAATGCCATCAATATAGCTCTCCTTGGATTAGTGAAGGAGTGCAGCAACTGAACAAGTGAAGAAACAGCCAGCAGCCATCTTAACTTCCTCTGTTGTGGGTTTAAAATAAAAAATAAAATGTTTTACTAGAATAAATCAGTCAGTGCATTTCACCTGATCCCAGCTCTATAATGAACTTGTTTCAGCAATTCTCTTGAATTTATTGTTGATTTAAAGGGGCAGTATAGGTAGAATATTTTTGGCATCATTGGGAAAAAATAATAACCTTTTAAGCATATTGTAATTTATGTATTCCAAGAGAAAACTAGACTTCTGCACCTTCTCATGGCTCTGTTTTCAGGCTACAGCATCCTTACTCTAGCTTTAAAACTGAGCCCGCTACAACCTAAAAATCGCAAGTTGCGTTAACTTGTTAAAGAAATTAGTGGCATTAAAACCAATTTGCGTTATTATTGCGTTAACTTTGATAGCCCTACAAAAAACACTATTGTTCTTATCTTGCTTGTTTCATTAGAAAAGAGCTTTCATTTTTTTAGTTGGAGACGCGACAGACTAATTTCTATTGCTTTGTGATGAAAAAAGTTTTGACTACATCTGAATCTCAATATACAAAACATTAAGGATTTAACTAAATTGCAAATTTGCAGGCAACACTTTGAATGTCAAAACATAATTCAGTTCTCCAATCCATTCACCAGTTAAACCTGCAGTAGGCAGAATGTTTTTGGCATCATTGGGCAAAAATTCCATAATAACCTTTCCAGCATGTTGTAATTTATGTGTTCTGAGAGAAAACTAGACTTCTGCACATCCTCATGGCTCTGTTTTCAGGCTTTAAAAAATCTGACGGGAGACTTTGGCCAATCACACGTTGTTTCAGAGAGAGAGCGTTCCTATTGGCTGTTCATTCAACGGAGGCAGCTGTCAGTCACTTGCAAACTTCAGTTAAATGGTCCAAAAAGGCAGCGTTGATCAAATATGAATCAATATTCTGTTACTGTAATGACTATTTCTCTCAAATGCTTTCAGAAACATCTTGTAGTGTTTTGTATTGTATTGTATGTATTGTTTTTTATCGTTAAATTCCTATGTATTTATATGGTTCTTATTGTAACTAGTCCCTCCAACTGCCCCATGCCTTTAATATGTTTCCTTTGACTTAACTACTGGTTGTCTGTTGTATGTATGGATGTATGGACTGGGAATGCTACAAATGAATCGCCCCCCTTGGGGATAAATAAAGTTGTCTGAATCTGAATCTGAAAAACTGTTTAGCTATAAAATAAGAACGTTTGCTCCGGTTGGTGGGCGGTGCTTGGTATTTCCTTATCTGATCTCAACATGGCGGCCGGATCACAAACTTTCTCATTTTACGACTAAACAGTACACTACAAGATGTTTCTGAAAACGTTTGAGGCAAAAAATAGGCATTACAGTAACAGAATATTGATTCATATTTGATCAGCGCTGCCTAGTTTGACTGTTTGATCGGAGTTTGCGATTGATTGACAGCTGCTCAAAGACGGCAGGCTCCAGCTGGACTCTGATTGGTTGTTTTCCTCCGATCTGTGAAATCTTGCAGATGCCATTAGGAGCACCGGAGGACACAGAGGCACATGTTTTTTTTTTTTTCAGATTACCTTTCTCACGCACTACTGTCAGGATATAGTGACCGTTTTATAAAAATTACTTTTTTTTAATCATTTGCTTCAATTCTATCCACTGTAGCTTTAAACCATCTCAAGATAGTTTCAAAATGTGACCAGAAACAGGAAGAAACACGACAGCATCTGGGAGACGATGGGATTTTGCTTTTCCAGTGTTTGAAGAAACATTTGATTTTACCAAACTAAAACTGACTTGTATTGAGGGAAATTATCTTCCGTGCCAAAGCAGTAGAAGCCTTTATTTGGTTTGTGTTGAATAACAGGATGGATGCCCCAATTTCTCTCACAAGAGTTCACTTCAGAGTAAATTAAATTAGATATCTTAATGCTCAATGGACTCCATCTCTGCTCCAATTTCAAATTATGGACAACTGCAATGATTTTATTTTTCATTTAAAGGCACAGTGTGTAACATTTCAAGGGATCTACTAGCAGAAATACAATATAATTTCCATAACTAGGATTTCAATCACAGTGTACAATCACCTGAGACTAAGAATCATTATGTTTTCGTTAGTTTAGAATGAGTCCTTCATATCTATATAGGGAGCGGGTCCTCTTCACGGAGTCCTCCATGTTGCTCCGCCATGTTTCTACAGTAGCCCAGAACGGACAAACCAAACACTGGTTCTACAGAGAGCCTTTCACATTTTTACGTTACCTGAAGGCCATCACAGTTCTCCGTCACGCTTGTGAAACTACAGTAACGTGAGCTGCAGAGTGAAAAAAGTGGTACTGCCAGTCGCCGCTGTTATTATGGTAAGAATGGCAAACAGCAATACCGATTTTGCACTCGGCGGCTCACATTACCACAGTCTTGGAAAGGGAGGATTGAGCGGAGGGGTACTCACTTGGTGGCAATCTGCAACCACACCACCAGATGCTGCCAAAACCTACACACTGTCCCTTTAAAATGAGACCATGTACTTCTGCTTAAGTCTTTTACTTACAGCACACTTGTGGGGAAGAGTCATAAAGTCAGTAATCTGACCCAGTAATGTCAGTTACCGAGTGATGGAAAGTTTGCTAATATTAGCAAACCGTCACACCAGACCAAGTAAAGCTGTGACAGCTAAACCCTCGAGATGTATGAATTCAACTTTCCATTTATAAGAGGAAGAATGTGTTGTTTCTTCTTTTGAATAACCTGACTGTGATTTCATTTTAAAAGTCAAAGTTTTGCTTTAAGGGCTTATTTAAAAGAAATTCTGCACAGGTCTGTATGAGGCAAGAGATCATCATCTAAAGTTCAACCTTTATTTAAAATATAGAGCTTTGCAGTCTGCCAGTGGTGGAATTAGATCATTTACTTCAAAAGAATAGCAATACCACAGTGTAAAAAAATTGCATTCAATATTTTACTTAAGTTAAAGTGGAAACATTTTAGCATTAAAATATATTTAAAGTACTACAAGTAAATTAGTAATTTATTGGTTGATTATATTTTGTTTTATTAATCTGAATCTGCAAAGTAGCAAGAAATTTATCAAATAAATGTAGTGGAGTAAAAAGTGCAATATTTTCCTCTGAAATATAGTGTATATGCATGTGTATGTATGTATGTATATATATATATATATATATATATATTTCTTTTTTTTCTTTTTTTTCTTGTATCTTATTTTTTATTATTTTTTATTACCATTTATTATTATTATTATTATTATTATTATAATTATGATTATTATTATTAATAGCAGTAGTAGTAGTAGTAGAGGTAGTAGTAGTAGTACATTTATTTAGGTATTAATTATTAGTACCTGGACAATGACTGTGTATTTATTTGTATTATGTTAAAATGTAATAAAAAAATATTGAAGAAAAAAAAGAAAAGTAGTGGAGTAGAAGTATAAAGTAGCAGAAAATGTAAATATTCTACTAATATTAAATTACCATTGAACTAAAGTACAGTACTCGAGTAAATGTACTCAGTTACTTTCTACCACTGCAGTCTGCTAATGTGATGACCAAGCATGATCCTAAGATGTAAGCTAGCTTTTAAACATCATTTCATTTTCTCTCTGTTAATATTAATATGCAAGAACAAATCAATTCATGCCAAATGTACATTGTTTTATCAGAGAAGAGCAGGGCAGACTACTATACATGTAAGACTTAAATAGATATAAGAGATAGAGAGACAACAGAGAGTAGATACAGAGCAGATTGTGTGGCTAATGCTTCCAATCAATATGTAACATGAGGCTCACCACCACTACGCCAAGCCTTTAACAGCATCCTGAGTGCTTATATATTAAGTAAAGGAAGTGCTGATACAGTTAGTGCCACGGTTTACCACCCACAAGTAAAAAGTGGAGGGTGAGTTTGAACCAGCAAGAGAAAAGTTGACAGATTTTCCTGCAAGTCATGCAAGTCAGAGCTGCCATCTCTTCTTCATCAGCACCCCACACCCTTAATGCTGCTGTTAAAGAAGCTAAACATAGGAGCACAACAATGCAGCAACCACTCATCACATCATGTGTGCATCCCATTCAGATCACATTTTTGCACATTTTTCTCATTGAGACCTCCACAGTGTTGTAGTATCAGCTGTTCTGTGCAGCAAAAGGGGATCAAATTAATCAATACTAATGTAATCTTCCAACTAACAGGAGCCACTCCCTCTGTGCAGCTCTACATGGTGGGCTCTTCATCTATACTCTGTTACATCGCACTGCATTCTGGGCAATGTAGTCAGGGGCAAGTTGTCGGGTATATACACACTGGCTGTAAGCTTAAACTGAAATTAGTGGCAGGAGCTGTAATTGGGACACTTATGGATGAAAATGGCGCATGTTTTGTGCAAAGATTCTGAATGTTGGATGACAGAAATATGGAGATAGGTGCAAAAACACGCACAATAAGCATGCACAAAAATGACCCTTTTATCATCCAGAACACTTAATGCTGCTGTTAACCTAAACATAGGAGCACAACAATGCAGCAACCACTCATCACATCATGCGTGCGTCCCATTCAGAACCAGATTAACATTTTTGCACATTTTTCTCATTCAGACCTCTACAGTGTTGTATTATCAGCTGTTCTATGCAGCAAATCAACACTAATGTAAGCATCCAACTAACAGGAGCCACTCCCTCTGTGCAGCTCTGCATGGTGGTGGGCCCTCCATCTATACATCTGTTACATCACACTGCATTCTGGGCAATGTAGTCAGAGCAAGTTGTCTGGTATACACACTGGCTGCAAGCTTAAACTCTTAAATGAGTGGCACTGGGCTGTAATTGGAACACTTATGGATGAAAATGGCGAATGTTTGCGCAAAGATCTGCATGTTGGATGACAGAAATATGAAGATAGATGCAAAAACACGCAAAAAATGACCCTTTTATCATCCAGAACACTTAGTGCTGCTGTTAAATAACCTAAACATAGGAGCACAACAATGCAGCAGCCACTCATCACATCATGCGTGCGTCCCATTCAGAACCAGATTAACATTTTTGCACATTTTTCTCATTCAGACCTCTACAGTGTTGTATTATCAGCTGTTCTGTGCAGCAAATCAACACTAATGTAAGCATCCAACTAACAGGAGCCACTCCCTCTGTGCAGCTCTGCATGGTGGTGGGCCCTCCATCTATACATCTGTTACATCGCACTGCATTCTGGGCAATGTAGTCAGTTACAAGTTGTCTGGTACAGACACACTGGCTGTAAGCTTAAACTCAAATGAGTGACAGGGGGCTGTAATTGGCAACACTTTTGGATGAAAATGGCGCATGTTTTGCGCAAAGATCTGCATGTTGGATGACAGAAATGTGGAAATAGGTGCAAAAACACGCACAATGAGCATGCAAAAAAAAAAAAAAAAAGGAGAAAATTACCCTTTTATCATCCAGATTCTGCAGAGCTTCTTTGCCCGTGCTCGTCCTGATCTCCACCCTCTTCGGCTGGGAGATGTCGGTCTGCCGGTCGATGACTCGGCCGTCACTCTTGCCTCTGCACGCAGAGAGACCGTCAAAGTCGAGCGTCTTGCCGTCCGTGGTGGAGCCTTCCACCGGGCAGAACATGCCACAGAATTTCTGCCTGGGCCTGGCTGGACTGTCAGAGCCCATGCTCTTGAAGAAGGCTGGTACTTCACCGGCGGTCGACATTTGTGTGGGAGTATATAGCTGCTGCACAGATGCTCAGAGTCTCAGCTTCTTCTTCTTTCTTTTTTGCAGCTCCGCCTGGACAGCCACCGCCTTTTGCAGGGTTTTTCAAGCGCAGGTGGTCGCACTGTGACAAAAGATCTGTTCCTGCTAATGCTGCATGGAAACACTCCCACTGTGTAGAGAGAGAGAGAGAAAGGCACCGTGATATTTTAAGATATTAGGGAGAAAAATGGTGCGCAAATCTTCATCCCCCAGCAGTCTACAGATCAGCTTTGCTTACTCATGAGTCTAAATGAGCTTCTATAGCCTCCAGCCAATATGTGCGAGTCACAAGTCAGCATATGAGGGAGAGACTGTCTATAGCTTTGTCACACAATACAGATCCAATGGGCTGAGGATGAGGAGGAGGATGATGTCCGATGAGGGATTACCTGTAGCCTGGATGAACTCGTCCAAAGAGCTGCGGTGCCAAGAGCGCATCAGATCAGATCTCTGACTGTCTGTCTCCGGAAGTGGTCGGTCCTTTCTCTCCTGTCCAAACAAACTTATACTCTTTTTTTAATTTTTTTATTTATACTTTATTTTTTCCATTTTTTCAAGGCTGTTTTCATATATGCAATCCACTGTTTGTAATTACAACAGTCTATAAACCAACTTTTAAGTAGATGAGTTTACAGACCATTAACACATCAAGTACACTAGAGAGAAAACAACCTCAACATTCAAAACCAGGAAAAGAAATAACAATAATAATAATGACAAAAAGAAAGAGTAGAGTTTAAAAAAACAACAACAAAGCAAACAAAAAATAAAAAAAACACACGAAAAAAAGTTCTACTCTAATCCAGTGTCAACAAGTCTATTATAGCCTTTTTCCTAACAAGTGCCTTTAATTGTATTTAGTGTGACTATATATGTCTAAAACCTGCTAAGTCTATTTATTTAGGCAATAAATAATGTTTATTAAATTGTATGTAAAAAATACAACCTAAATAGTGCATTATAACAAATCAGTAAAATAATGTAAAAGAAAGGTGAAATAGCTATATAATGTATCTTTAAACAGTTAATTAACTGTAAAATACTGTGAAATTAATTAAAAAAAACGGTATTTTTCATTAACAGTATAAAGCTGTAAATTTCAGCGACAGTATAATAATGTTAATTTTACAGTAACATAAAGGCAACCCTGCTGCCAGTTCTTTACTGTTATTTGACTGGGAAAATCTTAACAGTGAGGGTACAGGGAGTGGGAAAGCTGTGTAATGTAATAAGGGAAGTGTGTCATACAGTTGTGTCTCAGAAGGGCGTTTTCTGGCCGAAAGTTTGAGGTCAAGAAGAAGCAGATCAGCACCTCGGAGAGTTCCCCTAAAAGTCACACCCAGTTCAGCAATGAAGAGCGCTGTCCCTTCAGCACCACCCGGTCAGAACGCTCAGCAGCAGTCAGTCACACACTGTGTATAACACACACGAGGTATAAAGGACAGGTACAGAAAATGCTGAATCACCTACAGTGAGTATATGTGAGTATAATGGACAGAAAACTGTGCAAAATGGCAAGTTTTTAAAAAGTATAGTGTGTTAGAGTAAATATTACACCAAGATATGTAACAGTAACTTAATTCATCTTTGTTATTTTTTATTTTTTTCATACATTTAATATTTATTTTAAAATAGAAAAACTTGCAAAGTTAGACAGAGTTGAAAGAACAAAAATTACAAAAAAAAGTCCAAGTGTTAAAGAAAATGGGAACATGTAATTTGAAAGACAAAACATACCAGGCAGTCACATTACATGATGCTATGGGTTTCATTATGGAAAGTTGCATAATGTATAATAATAATAAAAAATATTGATGGTGCTTGTTGTGTATGTATGTTTTAATTACTGATTTTATGAAAAGTTGCCTTTAAATAAAATCTATTTTCTTTTTTCTTAATTTATATTATTGTTATTATTTATTTTATTTATTTTATTTATTTTATTTATTTTATTTATTTTATTTTATTTATTTATTTTATGTATTACTAGGGACTAAAAGACATGATATCTCTTATATCACTTCTGCTGGTTTTATTTTGAAATTTGTCTCTTGCCAGTCTCCCATCTTTATGGCTGGGGTACCCCTGTGGTAATACCTCTGGGTATCAGGTAAAATATTTTGCCTGGAAACCTCTGTTCCAAATCAGTTCTGTTCCCCTAGTGGGGGATACAATGACTGCCCAACACTTCAACATTATATACTTAGTTTACTTTCCACCTTACTTAAAGCAGAGTTTTACCACTAAAAACAGCTAGAATCTTTCACTATCAAGTAAAACCGACACCCACTATCCTCATATTGGTATAGCCTGGGAAAATCCTGCACTGCAAACTTCTGCTTAGACAAGTGTTTTCAGGCTTTGCAAACTTGACACTTTTTAGCATCGGATTGTCTTCCCCCACAATGTTCTAATTCATCTGCTGTCATAGCCTATAGCAGAGTAATGCACTGCCTGCCTGTGTCACTCCATACACTACTATACTGTATATACCTGCTACCACACATTACACCACACTGTAGTTACAGTCAATGTATACAATGTTTTTATTATGTAGAGTGAGATATGCAATCCTTTTACCAGTGTGGGTTTCACTGACGTTTTACTATGAGAAAATAACACATTCAACTCCATCAATATGTCAGCAACAAGAGAGGCAAATTACTTTACCGTACTTGGGGTAAGTGAAAGTCTATTAATGTCTTTATTAGTTCTTGCTCTGCATCTAAGAAGGTAAAGATTACTGACTTACTGACACAAGCTCACTACAGAACATCTGTCTCATCTATTAGTCCAAATTCTCAAAAAAACATGTATTAAATGTATGCCAGAGGTTTATAATTTCTGCACACAACTCTACAAAACAACCACAAATCAATCCTCATAGCATTCTCAAGGCTCGTCATTCTTAATGCCACTGTAATTGTAAGACTTCTAACAAAACTGGCAGACTGGAACCCAAAAGCACGATTAGGAGGGAGGCAGTTCAACAGTAAAGTAAAGCTTTTACTTAGTAAAGTAGGCAAAGGTCAATACCAGGTAATCAGTCCGATCAGGCAAATAAATCTGATGAGGTGCAGGAAACAAGCAAATCAAAAAGTACTGAATCAGGTAGGATGAAGAAATGCTGGAAAGCTAGGTGGCAAAACTCCATACAATCTGGCAAGTGACTGGTTAACTAGGACTGGTATATTATGGGCTGAGGGACTGATTAGGGAACAAGCTGCAGGTGAGGAGACGGCCAAGGAAACCCAGGTGAAGGGAATGAGGTGATTAAAAGCAGGAGGAGTAGCCCTAGGGAGGATGTCTGAAATGACATGAGAGGATGATGATGAGGCATGAAAACAGAACAGATGAATGAATAAACTAAGAGTTGGCAGGAGTCGTGACTCGTGACAGTAACACTTCTTTAATCATCGTTTTTTAATGCCTTTCAAGTCACCAAGCACGCTTTGTAAGCACATTATCAATGCACCACAGCAGGATCAGAAGATATTATAATATTACTGTATAAACATGCATCATAAATCTTACTGGAGTCTTGTTATTGTATTTATCTGCATCAAATCATCAGAATATTTGAGAACATTTTCTCATAAGCAATAATTTATGTTTTTAAAATATATATTTATTTATATCATTTATTATTATAATTATGTAATATTATTTATTTAACAAAGAAAAAGCCTAGCCAAGACAGCAAAATAAAAATATTATTATGAAAAAAGATATCAAATATCAAGTAAAATACACAGCACACAAGAGCACAAACCAGTTGTGATGAGATTATCAGGACAAGTCTTGTATTAACCAGTAGGACCTGTGCATTGCATTATTATATTAGGAATTTCATCCATCATAAGTTGTGGGAAATGTTGTGTCATACTTTAAGTAATAAATTAACTCATTCATTTTCATTCAACTTTTATTTAAATCTTGAGGAATCATTGAGGGCGTGCCCTCATTTTCAATGATGTCAAGAGTACAATAAAACAGAATGTACAATAAAACAAAATACATATAAATACACACAGAACATAATTAACGAATCACAAGAAGCAATCAGCCAGGCGACAATAGAGGAATGTTAAAAACAGTTGCAGAAACTACAGGAAAAGAGCCATGGCAACTAGAAACTTCATCAGCTTTGCTAAAAGTAATGTTAGATTGGCATTTGAAGAATATGTATCTGCATGAATTATGGTTTATAATGTACATATTTCCATTTTTAGCCGCAGAGAATGTATGGCCGTGAGGTATAAATAAATCAGTGCTGCATGGTGATCAATAAGAGCAGGAAGGAACACACTTTGCTAATTCCTGACTCACATAGTAGCAGACAAAAGCTCTCCTGCACAAGTGGCCGCTAGAAACATTTCAGCACAGAGTCCATGTCGACTCAGTTTCCATAACAACGTGGTGGGCAGCAAATGGCCTTGCTGCTACTATTTCCTCTCCCAGAGGGCAGTGAGGGCCGCTGTGTGTGTGAGTGGGTGGGGCGTTGTGTGTGTGTGTGTGTGTGTGGGTGGGTGGGTGGTCATCTCTGCGGACAGTCTGATATCTAAATGTCAAAGGTTGATTCTGAAAAGTCAAAATGTTGAAGGTGCAGCCACGCCCAAAAGGCAGAGACACACTCATCCTTCCACAAAACTAAACAAAGGTCCCCCGCTGGGGGCAGAGACGGGGGGGAGCGTTGGATAATTAGAGGGGAAAGTTGGCGGCGTGCCCGATAAACTGTTGAAAGAGGCAGAGAGAGAGAGAGAGAGAGAGAGAGAGAGAGAGAGAGAGAGAGGGTCTGGTCTGTGGACAGGAAGGGCACGGCCCTGGCATCCAGGAACAGATGTAGGACATGTAGTGAGATCAGCAGTGTGAGTGGTCTCTCTAATGGGCTGCTCGCCATGAAAACATATTATTAGAGTAGATTATGTTCTGTGCAGTTCAGTTTACACAGCAGTTTGTCAATCTGAATCAATATTTGCTGGATTTTGCGGGAAAACAGAAGAAATTAAAATGAATCAGCATGCATCATGAAGGCCGCAGCTGATGTTTCAAAAGAGGCCAAAGCCAAGAAGAGTAAATCATTTATTTGATATCATAGAATAGAGGAACCATTCACTACTTCTTATTCTTCTTCTTTTCTTCTTCTTCTTCTTCTTCTTCTTCCTCCCTAAACACAGCCAGATTAACCCTCTGAGCTGTGGGCCACCAGTGAATTGTCTGCAACGTTTAATGCTCTTCTATTGGTCAGGTCTCCCTTGCAAAAGAGGTTTCCAACCCCAATGAGACTATTTACTTGGTTAGATAAAAGTTGTAATTAAAAAAGAAAATGACAAACCAAAACCAAATGACACAGAGAAGCTGGGACTTTCAGGGCCAGCTGCCCACTTTGCACGGTGGACGATCCAGACGTATCCCTGAAAGTCCAACCTATGCATACTGTACAGTATGTCATTCAGGTGGTCAGTCATCAACGTTGATTGCCATCAAGTTTCGTACAGACAGTCACGGTCCCGAGGGGATGAATCCTTCTGACTGTGGTGACTCTTTAAAGATAGAGTTGGTCAGCTTCTTCAAAAACATTTTTTGGTTATATTTGTTGAAAGTCTCATTACATCCCGACAGCAATCAATAAATCATATGCTCTGACAAAGAAGAGCGACAAATCTGGTATCTGTGGTTGTCCCAGGACTGTAATCAACTTGTCCAATCATTTCGTTCGGCCCGAATGAAATGGAGTGGCTTTGGAGGGAGGCCTGAAGTGTTTCCAACTTGGCGACTTCTCTCTAGATTTAGGGACTTTTGGAGACAGTGCTGCAAGCTATTTTCATCAGAAAAAAGTCGGCAACACTGGGCTGTGTTTTTTGGTAAATTATTTTTAAAATCCTGGATACTCTTGCTGGTTTCTCAACATTACCGACCCAACTTTCAACTTTTCTTAGCATCATCATCAGGTTGAAGTTTTAATTCATCCAATACTTTGGTTTATGACCAAATACCTGCAACACTGATGAGATTCCCATCAGCCTCTTTATAGTTGTCTTCATGTTTAGTACTAATTCACATGTAGGCATGCCAACATGTGAAACTAATGAAGAGCTGTTGCCTTAATAACTCACAGAGCTGCTAGCATGGCTGTAGACTCTTTGTGGAAAGTAGCAATGTCACCTATATGTCAGCAGCCTGAGACAAAAACAAAAAAAGCCTCAGATGTGAAAGCCCACATTAAAAGGCAATGTCTACTTCCTATCTACAAGCATGGTCACATGGACTGTGTACCGTGGCTTGTCAAACGAGTGACCAAACCAACATCCACCAGAGGCTGTAGCACAGTGAACAGCTCAAAAAGTTAGCCTACATCGCACAGTTTAGATGCTAAATGTCACATCTGTTCTTGACTTGTGAAATACAGTTACATGCATTTCTAATGTATACTCAACCATTATTAGAATGACATTAAATTTGACATGGATCTTTAACTGCAAAAAGGGTTAAAGAAGTGATTTGAGTGGGACTTTAAGCCGTGTTTCTTCCTCGTATAGAAGACAAGTGGAAGTGAGTGAGGAGAGGAAAGACAAACAGGACAAACCCGCCTGCCAACAGGAAAAGACATTTCTGTCACGCTGTTAGTAGAAATAGCTTTTTCTATATTTTATGGCTTCATGTGTTTGCAGTTTGCGATTGCTGTTTGATCAGTTGACTTTATAAATAAAGCATGAACACGGCTGATGTTTCACATTCACAACAGCTGTCTTGATTTGCAGACAAGAAGCCAATCTGGCACACGAGCACACTGAATTATTACTAATTATTGATGGACTGTCATGATTCCAGTGGCAGCGAACGCTGCTGCAGTGATAGTGCTGCTGAATACTGAGGAGACGAGGAGGAAAAGCCTCCTCACCCAGAGGGATGGAGATGAAGATGGAGACGGAGCCGGCCACCACCCTGTAACCCATGGTAACGCCATCAGCTGCAGTGGGAGGAGCTACGTGTCTCCCTGTGTCTGGATTGGCCAGGAACAGGTGTGCTGAGGTTCCATATAGGGAAGATGGAGGAGGACTGGAGGAGGCATTGTTGAGGAGGACGCATGGCTCAAGGGGGGGCTACTTTCAGATCAGTGACATAATTCATCATTGACATATTATTCATAGCTTTATCTGTTCCTTCTTTCTTTTTTTGTATTATGTGACCTTCTAACATTTACATCTATTGTATTAATTAAACTGAAATGCCCATTTGGCTCATGCATACAGTCACATCAACCTGAATCTCAACCAGTTGAACATAAAGTGGTGTTTTGACATTTTCTAGAAGTTTTCTTCATGTCTTTTATGATTTATTCTATTCATTTAGACTTTCTGCTATATTTGAGTCAATGCTCTGCCACCACATAATATCTCATTATCTTTATTTTACACAAAGCTGCGTCTGTTTTTGAAAGAGAAAAAGCTGCCACTAGAGCTGTTTTTATGAAGAACATTGTTCTGCGTAGGGATGTCGCGATCTAGTGGTATTGACGATAACCGTGATATTTAAAAATGAAATATTGTTATCATGTTAATAAGTCACATATGATAATATTGTGTAAATAATTGGCTGTTAAATCATGTTATATATACAGCTGTATTTACTTCATTTGCCAAAAAAAAGACAAAATGCCCAATAAATAAAGTCAAAGATTATTTTTTTCACAATTTCAATAGATATTGCGATATCGTGAATTCTTTTGGCCACGATAATCGCATAATGAAAATCTGATATTGTGACAGTCCTAGTCCAATGTCATTCAGCCTCTTTACACAACTATAAATGCACTTCAAAAGCTTAAAGGAAAAGTTCAACATTCAATATTTTTGCTTTCTTGTTGAGAGTTAGATGAGAAGACGGATACCGCTCTCATGTCTGTATGGTGAATATGGAGCTGGAGCCAGTTAAAGGTGCAGTGTGTAGGATTTGGCGGCATCTAGCGGTGAGGTTGCAGATTGCAACCAACTGAAACTTCTCCCGTGTGTCAAGTATGTATGAGAACTATGATGCAAAAACGTGAAAACGCGAAATGGCTCCAGTGTTTGGCTCTGTGTAGAGGGTCATGTCTAGAAGGTAACCCTGAAATTGCAAAAACTCTCGCACGATGGTTATGGTTAGGCATCAGGAGGTGGAAGGGACGAGCAGCTGAGACTACAAAGACAGCAGGACGACGTTATATGTGAGGTAGCTTTAATATCCTGCAGCTGGGATGATCAGTGGGAAAGCCTGCAAACAAATCCCAGTGAAACCGTTGAATATTAACTAAGAGCTGAAGCCCCAGTGTGGTGATGAAAGCAGAATTATACTCAAAGCTTCATAAAACAGCCTACGTTATCTGAGTAGATGTTCTTCATATGGCTACACTGAAGTTTCTGGAAGAAACAAGGGTGTAGATTGTGTGTTACTATGAGATAAAGAAAATTAAATATCTTAAAAGTATATCATGTTTAAAGGTGTTATTGATAACATTTTTATTTTGATGAATATTTTTGTTTTAGATAACACATTCACAAAGCCTTTAGAAAAGTGAATGTTTTGTTTATATATCTGTGGAAGATATCTGACGTTTGATCTAACAAGGCTTGTGAGCCAATAGTACAACTGCGGGTATCTCTGGGTTGTCAGTTAATGTGGAAAAAACGGACAAATGGCTGAGAATGACGGTGAATGTCTGGCAACGACTTGTTGTGAAGTAAATGCAATAGAACGAGGAGGGAGAGTGCGACATCTAGTGGCTGAATGGTATCACAATTATCAATAGTACCTTTAAGGCCCTGATGCAAACCGTCACAACAAGTTACACCCAGACATCATGTTTTGAGCTCTATTTGAACACCTTGAGGCCTACCTGTTGTAGCAAACATGAGAGCAAAACAAAGTCCATGGTACTTGTAGGGAAACCTTTGTAAGGACAGTCCGCACTGCAGAGGGTCTGCCACTGGAGTGCAGTGCTTCCCCAGTCAGCTCTGTACGGCACATTTACTGTTTACTAAGACATAGACGCTGTGTGTGGCCCCATTGAGCAGCTTCAGATAGTTCAAATCAGTGCTGACGTGTCTTCCTGAAGGTCTTCCTGCTCTGGTTTCAAGCAGCTCAAAACATCCAGGTCAAGGTGCGAAGAACAACTTGATACTTCTTTAAGTGTCATATTTGACAAGAGGAGCTTTAAACAAACAGATTTGTTACAGTAGGGTAACTGAGGACACCTGCACATTGAAAACAAGAGACGATAAACAGTCTCAAACCCAAGAAGTGCTGTTCTCTGGACATCTTGGCCTTTTGTAAGAGTCATTAAAATGCATTTTTTGCCAACATTTTAACCTAAATGTAATTGTTTTTAGCTGTACACTGTCTAATTAATACATTTCATAAAGCTTAGTGTCTTCTCACCTCAGCTGCTTTTTAATGCCAAACTGATCTGAGTATCTTCATATGGTAAGTGTCAAGCAGTGCTCATAGGAATTTCCTGCTAGTTTAGGAAACGTCTTGTGATTTCCTGAGAGGCCCGATGCCTCAGGTCTCAGCTATGTGTGCTCGCTCGCTGCACAAAGCTTCTGCTGCTGTGGACTTGGATCACGCCCAAAACAACGGTTGGGACCTGTGGCAGCTGCTGAGGGCGACATGGTGTGCACCCAAGGAGGCGGAAAAAACACTTAACGGTGACAGTATTACAAAATGTAAACCACGCTTGGGCGTTGAGTTTTATCACTCTGGTTTTTGGATTTGGGAGAGTTGTTCATGTTTACTCATAGTTTTTGTACTGTCTTAGACCACAGGAATAACATGTAGGAATTTTGAAAATGGGCGTAGGTCCCCTTTAATATTTACATTTTTATGTCCTTACATACTTTTGTGGCAATATTGCTTAGAGAAGTTTGAGATTTGGTTGCTTATAACAGTTTCATATTATAGTAAATTGAATATTGTACATATTTTTGGCACCTACTAGTCAAACAAAACAAGTATTTTTAAGACATTGATCACTTTGGGCTCTTGTATCATTCAATACTATCATTATTTTATAATCAAAACTGAAAAAATGACTGAACAAAAAAATCTTAAATAATCATTAGTTTAAGGCCTGAAGGATTACATGTTTAAACATCCACAAAAAGGGAAATTAATTTCAATTAAAAAGGTAATTATATTTAGGAATTTCAAGCAGCATTTAGCAAAATTAGATCCTTTATTTTCCTTTTCTAGTTTTACATAACCAGTGATTTAGCAGCATGGTTAAATTCCCCAATTTGCTACTAATCTGATCTATTAGCAGAAATGGAATATAATATTCATAATATGTTTTCATTAGTGTATAATCACCTGAAATTAGGAATCGTTGTGTGTTCGTTAACTTGGAATGAGCCCTTTTAATCTACATGGGGAGCGTGTCCTCTTCCCAGAGTCCGTCATGTTGCAACCACACCATTAGATGCCCGCCAAATCCTAAACACTGTACCTTTAAAGTGCAGGTTTAAAGTGATTTATTTTGATGAATTTACAAAGGAACACTCAGTGAAAAGCTTCATTCGGGTCATCTTTAATGACAAAATGTTCATCAAATCTTCCAATGTAGTGGGAAAAAGAAAAACAAAGCAAATGCATCATTACAATAACTACTGTTAGACCATCGCAGTCTGAGGGAAGCCTCTTTCCTTTCCTATTCACATTAGGCCCTGCCATCACCAAGAGGGGTTCTATTTTTCACACTTTTAAACTCTCCCGCTCTGCGCGTTCACAATCTTTCTGCAACATCGGGAAAAGAAAAAAAAAAACTTAATACAGACAACTCAAAACAGGAAAGAAGATTCCAAAATAGCGCCGTCAAACACTGCATGTACAAACACAGGCAGACATGTGTGTCGCACAATACAACAGTACCTGTGTGGCTGAAATGGAGACAAGACTCCAGTCATCATTGGTAGTTAATGAGTCTGTCATCAGAGGTAAAACAAAGAGATAACACATCCTGAGTCGACCTGCTGGGTCAAATAGTATTTGAGACTATTTCAAAGAGAGGCTGATTTGATTTCAAGTAGCTGTCGATAGCAGAAAAAGGTTAAGTAGTATTTTTTTCAGATACGTTCACATCTATGCAACTCAAAACATTGTGACGCACGTTGGCGACCGTCAGAGCTCATAGAAGTTACTTGTGTTATGTGTCTACTCTCTTCTTCCTCCGTGAAACGTAACACTGAAATGCAATAATCATAAAATCACGTTTCCTTAAAAGGCAACAAAGCAACGCCGGGTAGCATAATGCTCACCTTTAAAAACTGAAACTCACTGTGTCGTCCTAGAAGTCAAAACCTGTACATCTGTCAACAAAGTAGTAAGAAAAAAGCGGAAGAAAAACTGAAAAGGCTCTAAAGAGTTAATTTACTCCTGAATAACTGAAATACCACATGTTTAGGAATTATTTACTTCTGGTTTGGGATGAGTTTGCTCCAAAACAACACCCTTGTATGTCACGCAGAAATAAAGAATAAACTATTTGGCATTCAATGAGATCTGAACTTCTAAAATGAAATATTATTTGACCCAGGTCTGGCTGTGGAAGGTCCACTAGTTGGGACTAAACTGAGCACAGTCCAACCTCTGATACTGCAGTGAAGCTTCACGCTGTGGACCTTTAAGTACCTGTGTTTACACATAAAGTAGAGCCTCGTTAGGTAAAAACTAACCTCCCTTCAGTCGATTAGAAGCTGCTGCACATGTGCAGTGTCACTGCGACAAATGTCCTGGAATAAGTTCCCTTCATTTTGGCAAAACGTGTTGGAGTGTTAGAGAGCAGGGCTGGCTACCACTGGACATTTTTTCAGAAAAATGACGCCTCAAAACAAGTGCCAACAAAGCAAGTTCTCTTCATTTCAAATCTCAGGTTTTTAAGCTTTTTGCTACCGAATCCTTTTCGATGACTTAAAAACTATGAAAACAATCACCACATGTCATATCCAGCCCTATCTGGAGTAAAAGTAAGTGGGAACTGATCCATTGGAGACCAAACCGGCTCTACGATATGTCGCAGTCAAACCAGGAAGCTCATTGGAAGGACAACACCGACTGTTTGGACAGACGCCTGAACCTTTCTGGACAGTGCAGCGCCGCTACCCATAAGACCCTAGCACAAAATACTGTTCACACTGACAGGGACGCACCACCTGCCTGCCTTCACAACACACACCTACACCCTGGTTTCCAGTTATTGTCAATTTGCAAAATATTCATTCAGCTGCAGAATTGAATGGAAAAACTGAAAAAAAACGTCACATAAATCTCTCCCGTCTGGCAGACAGAGCTGGAGACTTCCCCTGGCCACTATGGTAACTCCTTCCATCATTACACCTCCTCAATAAACCACCACTGTTGTAAAATAAATTAAAAAAAAAGAAAATATAAAAGAAAGTGGCTACTTTCAAAAAGGCATGATCACATTTTCAGTTTGCGTAGCCGACTCGGAATTTGGTCTAACCCTTTTCATGGGCTACTTCGTGTAGGTGGCACAATCTGTGGTCACTTCTAAAACTGGACCGTCCTCCCTTGTTGTCACATGATCAAGGGGCAGTGTGTGGTAGAAGAGTTTGGTTTGATGCTGTGACCCTCCCTGAAAACCCACCCGTTCTAAACATTAAACCCAATCGCTGGAGAAAGGGAAATATGACCTTATTCTATGAGAAGCTTACACAAATGAGTGAAGGATATAAGGCGGGAGAGGAAGGGAGGAGGGAGGTATCTAGAGACAGTCAGAGAACAGCCGATCAAGAAAAAAAAGGTGGGGAAGGAGAGGACAAGAGAGAGAGAGAGAGGGGAGGAAAAGGCAGATGCATTTCTCCTGAGAACATGTCATATCTCAGGGAGGAGGAGGGGAAGCAAGGGGCAGGCGGGACAGAGGGAGAAGAGACAGCCGTTCTTCTCACGACAGCAAAACTTTCTCCGACGACTCGTGGCCACTTCTCAGGCACTTCTGTTTCAGGTTCAGAAAGAGCTGGCGGTTGGCGTGGTCAGCCTCTTTCCGATGTAGACTCTGTCGAAAAGGAGGTACACAGACAAAGAGCAGGTTATGTATCACCAGCCACGCATTTCGATTTGTCCTACACTAGCCAAGTTTTCCCTTTTTGAATGACTAATACAGACTACTGCTGCCTGCTGGTGTGGAGAGTTATTTCCTCTCACGCAGGCGCAGAACGTTCGCGCTAACTGGCTGTCAGCTGTAGTCTTTGCAGTATGTTCAAATGCAACTTGTCGGCCAAGACAAAGGTGACGTGAGGCGACGCAACAGTTGGCCTCCATCGCCACTAGTTCTTTGATGTCGGCTTGGGGTCTCTGGGCCTTAACCGGTAACTCTAAATCTCATATATGAAGAGCATTACCAAAACTATTATCCCTTTTCCAACAGTAGCAACAGTTAAAGTTCAGTGAGAGCACCACAATGACTTATTATGTAACCGTACAGAGATGCGGGTGATGATGATGACAGGTTAATGACACTCATTGCATGCCACATCACGTACAAGAACAGCCTGCTGTCTGAGGTATCATTGCTGTGACATTATCTGATTGAGGAGCCGGGATTATTCTAACATGTGTTATCAGGAGCAGAAAGGGCTCCTGGGAGAGTCGGAGCTCACTCCGAGACAGCAGGTGTGCAACCTCTCAGTCGGCAGCTGCTCTGCCAGTTTGTCACATAGATATGGAGGGAGGGAGGACACAGCTGACTCGTTTCTGCGGTTGTACAGCTCCCCCTAGTGGGGGTTACGTACAACTAAAAATATTATTCAAAATAAAACCCATTATGTTCAATAAAATTGTTTTGAAATATAAAAAATGTGAGGGACTTCTAACAGGGGAAAGCAAAATGATAAAAAAAAAATGAAAGTAATATGAAAAATCCATGCTGATCGAAATCAGTTCTATACGTTTCATTAACTACCGTCAGGCTTGATGTACACTCAGTGACAGGACACGTTATCTGTGGTGTTTCTTTCTTACCCCAGCCCCAGAGCGAGGATGTGTGATAGTAGCAGCGAGGGGATGAAGACTTTGAGGAAGTCGGCGGAGAAGATTCCTCCTTTCTTCATGGCCCCGGTCTTCCTCATGCTGAGTGTTACTGAGCGACGAGGGTGACGGAAATGAAACTCCCTGCAAAAAGATCACAGTCACTTTAGACACAGAACAGTTGATCGACAATCAGACACCCCCAAAGTATGCCCCAAAACATCTGTTGTTAAAGTCATTTATAAAACAACTCCTCAGTCTTTAATTTGAGGTCATCATTTAGGAATCATTAGAGGAGATGACTTCACCAGTCACCTGGTTGGGTAACATTTGTCCATTAAATCTTGATTAATTGCAAATTAATTAATTAATTTTGTATCTCTTTGTATCTGTTTGGAAGTATTTAATACTCTTATCAACATGGAAGTGGGCAAATATGCTTGCTTTATGCAAATGTATGTATATATTTATTATTGGAAATCAATTGTGTGAGTGTAATAGAGAGCTATGCTTTTAATGACACAGTGAGGTGTGTGGATCGTGCCCACCTCACTGTCCAGTCTTGTTTAAGGTACAAACTAGGGGTGTCAATCGATTAACATATTTGATCGCGATTAATCACATGATGGTCCATAGTTAATCGTGATTATTCCAAATTTAATCACACATTTTTTATCTGTTCAAAATGTACCTTAAAGGGAGATTTTGCATAGATTAAGCATTTAATACTCTTATCAACATGGGAGCGGGCAAATATGCTCGCTCTATGGAAATGTATGTATATATTTATTATTAAAAATCAATTAACAACACAAAACAATGACAAAATATAGTCCAGAAACCCTCACAGGTACTGCATTTAGCATAAAAAATATGCTCAAATCATAACATGGCAAACTCAAGCCCAACAGGCAACAACAGCTGTCAGTGTGTCAGTGTGTCAGATTGAGATCAAAGGGGTTAATTTGTAAATCAATTAACCTTCAACTCTTCAAAAGTTGTCTGCATCAGAGTTTCATACTCAGTGTCTGGCAGCTGGCTTTATATTTGTGCTTTGGACCAACTTTATCGCGGTAATGACTAACCGTTTTCTCTGGAAAAACCGAGCACCTGTGTGTGCTCAGTTGCCGGGGAAACATCACGTTGCTGTTTACTGAGTTGAGACTTACTTGGGGGGAATGTTTTCCGGTCGACTAGACCAGTCAGCAACCCAGTCTGCGTCCTTCATCAGGATGTCCATGTCCCTCTCCTTGTCCAAGACGTCCTCTTCTGACTAAAGACACACACACACACACACGTCATTTAGCAGCCTCGGCCTTCAGGCTTTACGTCCATGATGACCATTCTTTCAAGACGTGTTCTGTACATCTATGCATGTGTGTGTCATGGACTCATTCTCAAATCAGTACAGAAGATACACAAAAGGTTTGTTTACAGAGATCAAAAGAGAAAGAGTGAAGAAGAAGAGGAGTAATGGGGACAACACACGCTGTGCAAAAGAAACAGAAATCCACATTGGGCGCGGCAGCCATCTCCATGGAAACTAAAGGCAGGCAGCGGTTGTCATCCTCATGTACATGGGCCGGTGGTTGAGGTTGCCATGACAACAGACTGATGGAAAACCTGAGAGCGCTTACTAGGCTGTCTCTTCTGCCGCTCACGTCCACGTCAAAGATGATCTGTCCGTCATCCTGGGGGCTGTGGGGCCGCGGAGGGCTGTGGGCAGAGTGAAAAAAAACAACAAATCAGAGGCCTCGTTTATTAGCAAAGTCATGAACTCATGACATCTTATGAACTTCAGCTCATCCTGGAAGATTCTCAGGTGTGAGTTAATAGGTTTTATACTAGTGCTGTAGTGAATGTCATTCTTTTACATCGCATGATTGTCCATAGTTAAACACAATTAATCAAAAATGAATCACGTTGTTTATCTGTTCAAAATGTACCTTAAAGGAAGATGTGTCAAGTATTTAATACTCTTATCAACATGGGAGTGGGCAAATATGCGTGCTTTATGCAAATGTAGGTATATATTTATTACTGGAAATCAATTAACAACACAAAACAATGACAAATATTGTCCAGAAACCCTCACAGGTACTGCATTTAGCATATAAAAATATGCAAATCATAACATAGCAAACTGCAGCCCAACAGGCAACAACAGCTGTCAGTGTGTCAGTGTGCTGACTTGACTTTGACTTGCCCCAAACTGCATGTGATTATCATAAAGTGGGCATTTCTGTAAAGGGGAGACCCGTGGGTACCCATAGAACCCATTTTCATTCACATATCTTGAGGTCAGAGGTCAAGGGACAGTTTGGAGCGTTATTTAGCTTCCTTCGCGACAAGATAGTATGACATGGTTGGTAACAATGAATTTCTTCCTTCCATGTAGTTCATTCCAAATGATATTAGCGCTGTGATTTCAGTAATTTACAATTGGTCAACTTTACTCCTCAATTCAATTCTCAATATTTTGGATTTCATTTAGTGTTGCTTCATTTAATTTAGTTGTAAATGGAAGTAATTGGTAAAAATCTAAGGAAATAAAATGCAACACATCAAGAGCACCAAGCCTGCTTTGTTATTCTTATATTAACCCGTATGTATAAGGCTGAAAGTCATTTTATATTGTATATTTTCCTTTATTCTTTCAGTTTAACTCCAGTTTCATGACTTTATGCACACTGAGTCTTCATTAAAGATTTGGTGCGAGAAAGCTTGACGTCACGTCGACTAGGACAGTGGAGAATGTGTTTATCCAGCAGTAAACTCCTGCTGTACTCTGCCCTCTCTGACAATGTGTGTGTCTTGGAAGGAAACGTAAAGAAAACATTTTCCTAATTAAATTTGTGTAACATGACACCGGGGTTGTTCTAAAAGTGTTCAGTGCAGTGTTGATGTTTGCGTCCCTGCTTATTTCAGAGCAACTTGTTGATACAGTGTTCTTGTGTTCTCAAATGCTCACAAACATCCTCAGGTGACTCACTGACAGCTGACTGCCCGGCTCCCTGATAAGCTATGCTTTATCGCAGCCTTCCAGGATTACACACACAAGCGCAATTATGTGGCTGGGAGGTGAAGGGGTCAGGATTTTTTTTCAAACATGCTCAATAAAATGGGAGGCACGCTGTGAAAAAGGACGTCATTTTTATTTTCAGAAGCCAACTCAACGGCTGAGCAGCTGTCGAGTCAGAGTCAAAGCTGACTCAACATGTTCCTGACTTATGGGCTGATTTCCTACTGGAATAGTGAGGTAAGTTGAAGTGACCAATATTAAATGGCTCTCATAAAAAAGGTGTGAAGTTTCACTTTTCCCAGTGAGCTTTTAATGCCGCCATCTGGGCATTTAGGCTGAAAGGATTTGGCTGAAAATGTATATTTCAGTTGACGCTACGCAAGACTGCTGTTTTCTCAACATTTGAACTATCCTACAATTAATGTTTTTTATACTGATTTACACCAAAAAAACACCCAGATTGTTTTAAATTACCAAACTCGAGATGATTTCCCCCTGGATTTTATGCCCCCATAAACACGAAAAATGTTGTGTTTCCTGCTGCGAGGGAACACAAAGGAGCTGCTGATTACAAAACAAAACAGCAGAGAAACAAGTAATTGTTCAACTAAAAAGTGATTGCAGTGCAAATGGTATTTTTAACTATGATCTTCAACTGTAAAAATTGTAGAACTGCAAGTTCCCCTCATGATCAAATGTATTTCTGACTGTCTACACAGATCTTTACCAGTAAACACGCATCATATTGCAGATAAGATATTTGTATCCTGTGAGCAATAATTAAAAATGGCATGCAATTGTATGCTAATCCCTTCAGTTCATGTTATTTTCTACTACACCAGCCATGGGAACAGAGGGGCAGGTTTGGGTTTCATTTTATGTTCCAGATTTCATAACCTCACAGCTTTACACTGGCATTGTTAGAGGACCGATATGTAATATATTTGATGCAATAAATCATAAAATGACCGTGATATGTCATCAGAGATTAAGGAAACGCGCTTATTTGAAATACTCGCTTCACCGACAACAATGCTACAGCCAGTATGTTCTCCTTTGACATTTCCATTCCAGTACGTCTGTTTTTGTTTTGGCCGGTGTGATCCCGTTTAATGCCCACTTCGACACGCCGTTGCCACATATCAAACAAATTGGCACACAAACACTGCCTTCTGCAGCCATGGATGCAAGCAAATTAACTGGCTCAACAGAGATAACGTTAACGTTAGATTCTACCCGACCTGCAAAGCCTCGGCACATCTCTCTGTGGTCCATGTGCAGCTGGGTTATCAAGGCAGCGAGTATTTAAGACACACAGCTGGTGAAGTGATTCCAACTATTGCTGCTGGACAGAGGATAACGTGGTCGTGTCTAGAAGGTAACCCTCAAATTGCGAAAACGTGCGCTACCTGCTATCAGTCACACCGGAGGAGCAGACGGGCCACGACGCCAATGTTTTTAAATGCTAGCTCTTGGTCATACATATTGTTCCTTTAACGAATGATGTTGAAAACAGGTTTCTAAACATCCTCGGACTTTACATCAAATCAAGGGTTATAATCATCTCAGCATACAGCACGGAAGGGATTTTGTTTTGGTTTTAAACTCAAATGTAACTTCTGAAGCAGGCTGCTCTACACTGAGTGTAGAGAAGTCAAGAAAAGCAACTCCAAATTCAACACGTGCTCTAAATCTTCCACAACTATAAACACAGGCTTGGGTGAACCCAAGAACTCATGACTTTCTTTGAACTTTTGAACCGCAGTGGTAATTCCTGAGCCCTGGTCTGCATCTAATGTTAAAATAAGGAAGTAGAACAGCTTTTATTTTAGGAGTTTCAGCATTAAAGAAAGATTAGTTTGCTAATCTATATGGTTAATTGCATTTTTAAATACACATTCCAAACTTTGTTTCTGTTATTTATGCAGTCTAATTCAGCAAGGCATCAAAAACACACATTTTTCCTCCTTGTTAAAAAGTTGGTGCATACATTATCCATATTGTAACTACGTGACCACTGACAGTTCGGTCGGAGATTCGGGTGCATCTTGCCAGTAGCGGTTACTGTTTACCTTCCACAGCAGCTGGATTCTTGCAATGTCAAGAGATCATTCGATAATCACGGGATCACATATCACGTGAAAAAACATCTCGTCAGGCTTCAAGTAACGCGTTTGTGTCCGGAAAGCCAGAGCACCGACCAATCAGCATCCTGTGAGGAGCTACTGGCAGCTACGGCTGTGGCTTAGGTGTGTGAGACGACATGGAGAGGCAATGGCAGCGCCTGGAGAGGTTAGCGTAGCTGAAGCAATAGCATCAGTTATATCAGAACTAGAGAGTATTTCTTCATTGAAGAAAGAGCAAAGAACGGCACTGAAGGCGAAGTTTTCGCTCTTCTCCCGACTGGCTTTGGCAAGAGTTTGATTGACAGATGGTTCATCCAATCACCTGCCAAGTATTTTTTGAAAGTACCTGCCCTTTTCCAAACAGTTTCCGATGATGGCTTCTCAGATAGTTCTGTGTAACAAACCATCTGGCGGGTCAGGTTAGACTAATGTAGCCTTGAGTCACTTCCTTCTAACTACACCCCCAGATTTTTTTCATTTTCAAACTTGTAGTCTTCGCCCACAACTGACGTTAGTCACTGACACAATTTATCAGCCTTCACACAACTCCCTCTGGAGCCATAAAAGACGTTATACAACTTTTTTTCACATATGCAGAGTAGTTGCCTTTCAACACTACCTGTCGCAGGAGGAGTTGCTGCGGCTTGACTCGTGCTGGGCGTCCAGCAGGATCTTCTCCATGTCTCCGTTGTGGATTGAGGACGAGGACGGGACGTGCTCCAGGCCCCCCACCATGGCCTCCTCTTCCTCCACCTGAGGGAGGGGCAGCAGGCCTGGGGCCGGGCCGCCTGTGGAGGGTGATTGGGCTGATGCGGCTGCGCCTCTGTTCATCTCCAACTCCACCCAGGACCCTGAGGGAAGAAACAGACAAACATGGCTTGAGAATTACTTTTACAAAGGTACACCATATTTTTCTCACAAGCCAATCAGAGCAGACTGGGCTTTTTCGGGAGGGGGGCTTAAAGAGGCGCTAAGACGGAACGCTTCACACAAAGGGTGAATACGGGTATATTCAGACGGACAGTATGAGAAAAATAATGTGTTTTTGAAAATTAAAGCATGTAAACATGTTCCAGTAGAAACCCAAAATACAACCTGAAAATGAGCATATGTCCCCTTTAAAAAAGGTACTGATACAAAATCTTAAATACTTGGCTACTACTATTCTACAAAGTAGTGCTTCAACTGAGTTTATGTGAAAGAGTTGGACTGCATGAGTGCGTTACAACATAAATATTACATATCATAAAACGCTGCATTGCTTTTCAAAGAGTTTGAACATGTCCGGATTCAAGTCGGGATCGGCTGATAAGACGGAGCCAGTCAAGTCAATAAACGAAAGAGCCAATATCCTGCTCAGTGCAAGATCTGATATGCCCCAAGGAGCAGGCTATTTGCTTACATTGGCCACTAAAACCAAGTGTGCAAACGGGAAGCATCATTTAACTGTGTCCTTTTTCCTTTTGTTGCATATTACCACCCTTTTGGCAACATGTTTGGCAACCAGAATAATAGCCTGCCTGTGCCTCTACAGCAGGGGACAATGCAATGCCTACCTATTCTTATGTTTTGGTATCGCCATTGATTTTTTGCTACGTTCACCTTTGATTTTACAGTATATGCACATCAGAAGCTTTGGAAATAATTTCCCTTTAGGTAAGCAAGGAGCTTCCAATAAGCTTTTTTTTTCACATCAGACATTTTAACTTAGTTTCACCTGTGCTTTTCCTGCTAATGTCAATAATGATGGTGACGTTTAAGTGTCCCAGTAAGCCAGGCCAGTGAGCAAACATGCACAATGACTGGACCCTGAAACTGACACACCTAGATGGAATATAACCATCATATTAATTGCAACTGTGCTTTGGCTGCTGTTGCGTGTATGTTTAGATGTCTATTGTGGAAAAAGCCCACTATCTAACTTCTTATTGATTACATAACTTGTTTTGTGTAATGACACTTTTATTTTCTTCATTTCCACCAAGTGATAGTTCAGACTATTATGTCAGAAACCTATCAGTGAGAGGAGAGAAAGTTATAGTTGGAGCCTTGAAAGGCTTTTTCACAACAGGTGTTTGACTAGCAGAACAAGCACAGGTGTAACAAGATAAATGGTGGTTATGTTAAATTTTTGGCATCCCGGTGAGCCAGCATGCACAATGCAAAAACTGGCACGCCTGAATGAATTTGCAAACATTATTAATGTTAATTTTGCACCTGTGCTTTTCCTGCTATGACATGTCAAAATATGTACCTCTTGTCAGCACTCCCACAGAGTGCAGCAAAACAGGCTTTTACTCAAAAAACAAAGAGAAATAGAGTGGTGGAGTCCCACCCCTTCTGGTGGACCACCATGGGACCTTATTTCGGAAAAAATATGTCAACGGTGAGAGACAAATATTTTTTGATCCTGTTTGAATTGTTCATGTTTGTCAATTTAAAACATAATTATGCAAGTCAAGGTCAAGAAAGTTGCAGTTTCAGACTAATGTAATTAGAAAGACTTTACATCCAAAAGTCACGTAAGTGACATCTCTCACGCTGCGATAAACTGCGACTTGCAAAATGATCTTTTTAATTTACAAACATCATAGGTGTGATTCATACATATTTTTTTCCGAAATAAGGTCCCATAGGGGACACTGGAAGGGGGGGGGGACTTTGCCTTAAATGATTTCCTAGTCCTAAGCTGGGAAGGGACAACAAGACAGACAGCCTGAGTCTGTCAGTTAGAGAAGTTCAAGAGTAAAGCTCTATTTACTGCTGTGTGATGAAAGGTCTGTAAATGCCTGCCCGTGTATGTGCTGTGGTGTCCTGTGTAGACCTTGACTGTGATATATGACGCCTTCCCGGTTTGTACGTGAACTCGGGCATGGACTGGCAGCTGAGGGCATGCATTTGAAGAATGGGGGTGGGGAGGGAGACATTCCATAATATCCCTCATCATGAAAAACACTTCACTAAAATTAAAAAGAGGAAGGCCTCCTGAGCAGGTCACATGACCCCATAACAGTAAGTAAACACCATGTTCACATGAGCTTTCAGCAGACTGAATTTCACGGGTCAGGCATCAGGCCAGTTATACCCACCACTACCCAAATGATGCACCCCGCACCCCCCCTAAAACTGGCCTCGACTCAGCACTTGCACTCATCCTGTGGATTACACAGCGGACCGCGAGCCAAGCTGCTGGCGACAGCCCATTGTCTCCGCTCCGTGGACTAAAACCACATTGCCATGGTGCTGAAGCTTTCCGAACATTCTGGCGACAGATCGGTTATCAGCTGTTGGGTGGGTTTAGAGCAAGCAGACATGGTGTGACCTCTCTGATCTACTGAGGCTCAGGCAGGAGGGAGGAGGGCCGAGGCTGCCTCTTGCCTGAAGATCCCAGGTATTAGATCAAAATGACTCTGGTGTGAGAGCTCCAGGAAACGCCAGAAATAACAGTCTCAGATAACAACACTGCTGGCCTCTCCATCTGATCAGTGCAAGGTCTTATTGTCCCTAAAGCAGTGTCTCATAATGTACTTTTACACAAATAAAATCTTCTGGGATTTTATACTTCATAAGTCAAAGTGGCAGTTGGCAGAGTATTTTTTGCATCATTGGGCAAAAACTATTTAATAACCTTTCAGTTAACTTTCAAGTGTTCTGAGAGAAAACTACACTTCTTCACCTTCTCATGGCTTTAAAAAAAATCTAGCCCATGATGGGAGACTTTGGCCAATCACAGGTCATTTCAGAGAGAGAGCGTTCTTATTGACTGTTCATTCAACAGAGGCAGCTGTCAATCACTTGCGAACTCCGATTGAACAGTAGAACTAGGGAACACGGATCAAATATGAATTAATATTCTCTTACTGTAATGTCTATTTCTCACTTAAAATAATTTCAGAAACATCTTAGTGTACTGTTTAGCTGTAAAATGAGAAAGTTTGCTCCAGCTGGTGGGCGGTGCTTAGTATTTCCTCAACTGATCTCAACATGGCGACTGGCTCACAAACTTTCTCAACTTTCTTCTGAACTATTTGTAGGCTTTCTCCAGTCTTTTTCCTGTTATTGGAATAACTGACAGATATAGTATTTATGTAAAAAGTTGGACTGCTCTTAGATATACAACAGGAATACCAGACTTCAACATTATAACAAAATATGTGTTGCTTTCCATTTTATAGCCGATAACAGGGGGAAGATGTAACCTAACATGGTGTTGAATGTACAATTACAGTTGTGAACCAGGGTAGAACATTATTACCTTCCATCAGCCAACTTGCCTGCTCCACAGTAACTCTTAAAATGAGAAAAGTGACTGGAAAGTTTGATTCATGCCCAGTGTGGCTCTGAATCAACCAGCCTACGTGTCCCTACACTGCAGTGCACTGTAACACTTCCCACCCCCCTTTCATCACGTCCAAAACGTCTGTCCTCTTGTCACTGTAGCCATAAATAGCATGCCAAGTCAGGGCCCCCATAGTGTTGTAAAACTTAAACCACAACAGCTCAAAGTAAGCTCCTGAGTCAGTGCAGCAGGGTAATAAACATGCCTTTGTTTACGTCCCTAAATGGGTTATGCAAGGTGAGGTCTTGTATGTAGATTATCCCATTTCAACAACTGAATGTTCAGGGGCCAGTATTTCAAAATGATCTCTCAGGACTATATTGTTTGGATTGGATTAAATTCTGATATGATCTGAAAACTGGGTATTTCAAAACAGATCTTAAGATTTCTAATTCTGAAGATTTGGATTTGGTGATCGAATCCTACCTTTAATCCAGACAAGATGCTGCATTTGAGTATTTCAAAATTTAAGGCAGAAATCTGGATCAATTTGATGCCAAAATTCAGTATCATTTGGATCCCACCTCAAAGGTGGATTTGACATAGATAAACAAATAGGCTAGGCTTCACTTCTCATGTCATATCGAGATCACCATGATCCAACCTGTCACTGTTTTGAAAAACTGGGACAAAGTCAGTAAGATCCTTTTGATCCTAGACTGAGAAAAGGGATCATTCTGATCCATATTACCTCCACTGGTCCTCAGGTTAAACCGTCAACAGAGAAGAGTGCAGAGTTCAGAGAGGAAACAACACAAAAAGGGCATCTGAGGATATGACAACTCACCACTCATTTCAATTGCTCTTATCTTTTCTTTCAAGTCAAAACACATTTACAAACTCTGGCTGAGAGAAAAGGGGAGAAGATTTTACTTGAATTTTTAAATTGTAAATATTTGCCTCAGGGCATTGCAGACATTCTGGTCCTGTTTATTACATTTGTAAACTACGATTAAGTTAGTAATGGGGAAAGAGGGAAGTTCTCATTGGTTTAACAGCCAAGGCTCAACATTTTTGTATCTATAAAATGTGGTTTTATGTCTTTTGACTGGATTGTTTTTTTGCATAAATGTCTATTTTTTTAATAAATTGTCTCAGTACAGATTAGTTTGATAATGCTAGGCATAATTAGGACCAAAGGGTACGAGAAGTTGTTTTTTTTACCTCCAAGTTTTGATTTACCAGCCCCAGGTGATATTTCCACACACATGGAATAAGGCAGTGGAAAAATGCTATTTGTCAAATGATAATTTAGTTAGTGACATATTTATAAATCCCTTATTACTTTGAAAGGGATTATTTAATAATAATAATAATAATAATAATATAAATATATATTTATATATAATATAATATAAATATATAATAATATCTACGCCGATTTCTGTCATATCTAAAGATATAACTGGCTGTAAAATACAACAACTAACGTGGAAATTATGTAAAATGTCTCTGCCCCCATTTTTACCAGTTTCTTCCATCTCGCCTTGTTGACAAAGCTTAAACCCGCCTCCACCGCTCCGCGTGAGTCGCTGATTGGCTCACTCGCCTGTCACTCAACGCTTCTCGAAACGCCATTGGCTGAACCACTGTCAATAAACACACGGAACATAGCGTTCTCACCCCCTTCAATGTAGCTTCAAAAACGGGCATAATAAACTACATTTAATGACACACAACGCTTAATAAACTTATTATTAACATACAGTAGTGTACTCCGATATGTTCCTCTGAAAGAAAACACACTGACAGGCTGTTCCAGTGCAGTAATGTTGGTAACAGTTATCTTACCGTTAAGCCCGTTGTTGTCTGTAGAAGTAGTGTTACCAGCGTCGGACATGGTTGCCTGGAGAGCAGGAAGGGTACCATAAAAAAGGCTCAAGTCAGTGCTAAAACGCGCACTACTTTATCTACACACATTCAGAAGTGTAACTAGAAGAGCTGACGTGGAGTGGTTTACTCTGTTTTCCTCAGAGAGAGCGGTTAAGCTAAGCTACAGCACCGCAGCGGTTTGTTTTTCGCTCTTGCAGCAGCCGAGCCGCTCAGACCTTCCAGCAGAGGAGCTGCGTGACGTAGTGATTTGTAGGTAACGAACGAGTAGGTTCAAAGAGCCGGCTCTTTTAAAGGGACTGTTTGTAAGAATCAGAAATACTTGTTAACAGCGATACCTGTGGCCGTTAAGTCAACGAAAGTCAGCGTCGGGCTCGCGCTTTGCTTGCTCTAAATAGACATGAACGAGCCTCGCTCAAAACAGTGAGGCGACACATGTCAGCTAAAACCATAATATCACTCTATATTTCACCTGCTTGGCAGTAATGTTAGCTGACCAGACGAAGGTCTCTCCATGAATCAATGCTGATCCTAGTGTTGGCTTTTCCTGCTTCAGCCTCCCGGCTGCGGCCGGAGGGAGACACCGGCTCCCGGTCAGAGACAATAACGTTTCTCTCTGCGGAGCCCCATCACTTCACAAGACACGGAAAACCTCTGTTGGTCTGGAGGAGCTGCAGCATTTATTTCTGCACAAACGTCCACTGTACATTCACTAGATATTCTCAGAGCTAAACTAACTGTTCTGCAGTGTGTAGTGTGCGCGCATGCACGTGTAGAGGTGGAGCGAGACAGCAAGAATGCGCACGGTGTGTGAGTGAAGGCAAGCAGGCAGAGGAGCAGAGACTCCGGCCACACGCGAAAGTGCATATGCGAGCGAGTATGGGACACCGACCCGGTAGATTTATACGTGTAAAAAGTTACAAACAGTCCCTTTAATTAATTCAAGGCTGAATGATAGGATGATCTTCTCCGCGCCACGGGCACTCAATGCACTGACTGCGACTGAATGTTGTGTTAATGACGTCCGTGCGACCAATCAGGTGATGACAGACAAGGATCATACCATCAAGCATGGAGGGGCGGGGGTGCACGGCGCGCTGACGTTCTACAGCTACAGAGCAGGAGGGAGCGGAGGAGAGAAAGAGAGAAGAGTGGGGTGCACGAACAGCAGACAAGATGAGTGACAGTCGGAAACGAAGCAGCATGTAAAGTTATGGTATTCTGGAAATGATAAGGTTTAGTATAATTAAATTTAATAATTTAAGTGATATATGTGCACACATACTAATCATAGGTCAATACAGCGCTAAATTTGGCTGAATTATAAAAGGCAGAAGTGGTAAAACGAAGAGCCGTTTGGGAGCCAAAAGAGCTGGATCTTCTTGGTGAGCGGAGCCTAATGATCTGGCTCACTAAAAAGAGCTGAAATTCCCATTATACGTCACACCGTCCCGTTGATAACAAAAGGAGCGAGAGAGGGAGAGTGGATGTAGGAGGATATGTCAGTGCATGTCACAGCCTAAGAGACAACCACAACAACACATAATAGATGTAACTCACATTCTGTTTTTTGTTTACATCGATTATTATTATTATTATTATTATTATTATTATTATTATAGAAAGTGCAAATGCAAACAATTAGCATGTGGTGACTGGGTGCTATAGCCATGTAGGAGGAGGAGGCGCGCTTGCAACCACGTACACACCACATGCCAGTCGAGACACGAGGCAGATGTGTGCTCAAATCTCAGCCGACCAGACAGCAACATCAGCTGATTGCACTGATCCTTCAGTGGTCCATTACTAGAGCGGGTGGTTTTCATTACATCCAGATTAGGGACAGATTCACAGCTGGGTTCAGGCCCTGGGATGCCAGGTGTTTGCAATTTTTTAATTATTGAAATCCAGCAGAAATGGAGAATCACTGGCTTAAACTCTTGCCTCTTCTGCAGCCGAAGGTGTTCTAATCAGTGAAATCAGCTCCTGTGTTTGTTTATAATGTAAACATGGATCTAGGATATCTTATAACTAGATTTAGCAACTGATGTACAACACTGAGGATCCTACATTGTCACGGTTACCTAGGGGTGTAACAAAATATCGATACACGAGTATCACGATATGTTGTGGGATACTGTATAGATTCTCCAAAACACTATTGATTTTTAATTAACCACTTCCGTTTAACCAAAATCAGCCTTGCTGACAGTATCGCAATATAATGAATCGTTACCTCTGTATCATGATACACATCATATCACCTGATTTTTGCCAAATCACAGCCCTACTGTTACCTGAGAGGCATTAAGATGGATAACACATTGCATAAAACTAGAGCACAGCACTAATGAGATCTTGTCAACGATCAGGCAATCACAAGGGTGCAAAAAGTAGTTCCTTTATTATCTTCACCGTCATAGATTAAAATTGTAGTTATACATTACTAGAGGCATCAATATAGTCTGAACTGTCCACATTTTTAAATACGTGTGGAGACATCAACTGCTGCAAATCCTTGAGCAGCTTATTGTACCATTACATACAGTAGCAGTAACGTCTGCAGTAGTTTAAACAAGTGACTTAATGCCTCATAATGTTTTCTTTTAAACTTACAACACATCCAAGTACTTTAGTTGGTGCAGCAAGAGTCCAGTGTCAAATCAAAAAAAAGGTTTTTCCCTGTTGTGAAATACTGCTTCAGAGCTGTGGTACACCATGGGAAGACAATACTCAAGATCACTCAAAAAATGTGTAAGGTCCGGCTTCGTTTCACAAAATAGGACGGAACAAATCTGGTGACATTTTAACATTTTTTTAATATAAATATGACAATCATAATAATTATCTTTGAATAGGCTATCTCTTATACCTGACTATTGTCGGACACAAACAAAAGGAGGAAGAGGAACCAATGCACGAAGATGTCAAGACACAGAGCCAATCCAAAGAAAAAAAAAAAATCTATTCTGGAGTCTGGACCTATTTGACCACCCAGAGCCTGAGGCACAGCAACATTGAGCGGGACAACTCCTCACCGGGCCGGGCTTTCAATCTGTGAATACACACTGTACGTCTCAAACTCCTGGAGGCAACCGCCGAGGTGTTGCTGTCCTGTATGCATGAGCAGCAAGTGCTTAAAGAAAACTGTGGGCATACATTTGTGACTGTTGAGTATGCATGGTTTAATGAACGAGGGGAGACATGTGAAGAGACTCAAAGAATACTATAACAGTATAACGGATGAATTAATAAAAGGTGTATACACAAAAAAAAAAAAAAAAAAAAAAACTGGCAATTTTTTCTTAGAAAAATAAACACTACAATGGCACAGGACAATAAGGGGACATACTAAATAAGTGTTTTTCATTTTCTACCACAGAGCCATTTGGGGGGGAAAGTTATAAAAATAAGTGTGTCTGTATTCAGAATTTTAAGGAAATTAAACTTGTTTACCCATGTTACCCCAGGGGAGAAAAGGGGCAGGTGGGCTGGCAAAAAAAAGCCATACCAAAAGGGGGGAAAAAAAAAAATTGGCACAACATCACTTAAACAACAAGGCAGGTGTTACTCTGCCACAAACAGGCTGATGATGGGCAAGAGCGAGGCTTCCTCTGTCCACATCTAGAACAAAGTGGCAAAGTCTGGTCACCCAGTAGCGACGGACAGGGATGCTGGTTACCGCAGATCACCCTGGATGAGGCTGCAGGTGGTACGCGTGACGTCACCCACGCCGGATCTCACGTACGCTCACCCCGGTGTTAGTTCACTTTATCCTGGAATATGTAGAGGTTGTTGGTCGTCGCCACTGCGATGATGTTGTCCTGGGGGTGCCAGGCAGTGTGAAGGATCTTCTTGTTGAAGTCCAAACTGTCCACGCTGATTTCGTCCTTCTTGCGTTTGCCGCCTGCGCACACTTTGCGAGGCTTTAGGACCTGCATGGGCTTGCTGTTTTCTCGGGAGGCCTCCAAGGTTACATCCCGCCTCTGGCCGCGGTCGAACATCCGGAAGAAGTTGTTGTATGAGCCAGTCATAACCACACTGATGGGGGGGGAATATGAGAAAGACGTGAGAGCCTTTAACAGCAAGTAATCTTGGAGTAATGTCCATAATCAAAAGATTTGCATGCTTAAGGTGAAAATCTGAGTACTAGGCTTATTATGAATGCACCATTGGTATGCAGCTGATATTAAAATTAATTTAAAGCAACTTATTCAAAATTACAAACACTTCTAAAAAGGTGTTTTACATCAGACTGAATAACAAAAAGCTGAATTTTTCAACTATAAAGTAGGTCTTGCGATCAGCACTTTCAAATCTTAGTTTATAGTTACATTACAAGAGTAATGGTGCATTCATACGAAGAGCAAAGCGAACTTTTCACATGGCGCAATTACATACAAAGTCAGTGCAAAGAGGCGAATAGATAGATTTGCGCCGGGCGACGCGAATAGACACGAGTAAAACTCTCGAGTACACAAGTAAAAAATTTTAAAAATTTGCGTGACACTGTCATGAAAGCCTATCAGCGTTGAGATTCTCCTCCTTTCGTCGCTGTGTATAAATGTATGTGTATTTACCACAGACTGTCTATGGTATAAACAACAACATCGCTGGCGTATTTATGCCTAGGTGACTTTATCTTGAGTGTTGATGGAGCAGCTGCATAGCCTTGATCGATCTGAACTCCATTCAGAAAACAAGCATTTTAAAAGTTGTTTGACTGTCGTCTCGTGGACAGACCTGACAAATCATGAATTCAGACTTTTTACAAACCGGCATTATTATGTAGTTATTTCAGTATCCCTTTGATGTGTTTATTGCAATTCATTCACAGCACAGTCGGTTTATTTTGGGTTCATACTGCAGTAGTGACATGTGGCTTGCTAGATACAGTCAGTGCAATGGAACTGTATGTGAATACAGCTCGTCGCCGGGTGATGTTACGAACCCAGACACCACGGCGTTTGGTTTTCTGACATATCTGGGACTTTCACAACATGTACAAAGCAGCAACAGCGGTTATTTCTTCCATGGTTGATGGCAGAAAGTAAAGTCGTTGGTATTAAGGGAGACAAGCTCCTTCTCCTCTCCGGTACTTCTAGCGCGAATGAACACAAATGATACCGGCCGTCCAACTCGTGGGAGTAAAACGAGGCAAAAATTTGCATCGCTCTTTGTGTGAATGCAAGAGCTTTGCCCTAATTTGCAGGCACCATCAGTGAAAAAAAATAAAAAATCTTCATATTCCAAACACAGATAAGCAGCAGCAACAAAGTAAACAAAGACAGTGCTACTTTAAATATAAAGTCTTTTTTTCATGAGGTGTTATTTGGCGCATGTCCTCACCTGTCATTGCCATTCCAGCAGCATTCAAACTTGTCAAAGATACAGTCATTCTCGTACAGCGAGCACAGTTTGCTCCTCAGATACTCGTGAACCTGTAATGATCAGAAGGTAGGTGTGAAGGGACTAACTAAAGATTCACATCCACTGTAAGCATTGCACTGTGCACGGAAACCATCTATGTACTTGTCATATTATCTAGAAGCTCATCACAATGGAAGACACTCTGTACAAACACCAGTGCACAGCAAAACCACGGATTTATGGTGCCTCCAAGTGGCCGATATGTGGAATTACAAGGCAAGATTTAAAAAAAAAAAAAAAAAAAAGGTGTGGCCATTGTTTAGAAAGAAGAGGACAGCAGCATATCTACAGCACAGTATCACTATTTAGAATAAATGCACATTGGCCATTGAATTGAATTTGAAGTGAGAACAAACATCACATGTTCAATATAAAATAAATACTACCTTTGATGTCATTTCAGTTGAGACTTTAAGAGAACAATACATCTGACTTTTAAAACAACTTTATTCAGCCACTAGGTTAAACAACATAACAGTCCTTCCCCATAATGAAAATGTTAAGCCTACCAAGCCCAGGTAATTTTAGAGATAAATAAAATTTAGTTTGGGTTCAGTTGAAGTGGTGTGATGCATGAAGCAGACTTCAAAACATTGTTATCAGTGTGGTAAAAGCATTTGCTGTGCAGCACTAAAAATACATGACCAGTCTCCAATGCTGTTGATGTTACAATATCACTAACAAGAGACTCTTAAAAGTAGCATCATGTAGCACTAAGAGCTAGCATATTAAAATGGGAACTGCAGTCCAAATTCAAAACATTGGAGCTGTGGCCAAAGAGAATAGAAGCAAAGAGGCAAAACTCCGGTGCTTTTTTTTTTGACTATGCCTGCCGCTCTACACGTTGTAGGGTCAACAGGCCCTCCAAATGGTGTTAATTCAATGCTCATGATAAGTCGCTCATAACCTGTTTACACTTGTGTAACAAACCTGACACATTGTTACTGTGGATTGTTTGTCAGCCTTACCTGATAGGTCTCCACTGGCCTGTTCTCCATGTTCAGATCCCAAATCTTAACGGACAAGTAGTCTCTGGTCATCATGTAGCGTCCGTTGTGGCTAAATTTTACATCTGAGATTGAGGATATGATCTCAGAGAAGAAGGAGCGATTACTGGGATCTTCTGGCTCCTCAAACACTGGAAAAGAGAAATGGAAAATGATACAAACATAGGTGAGATGAAATATAATCCGACTTTTATGCCATAAACTTCACAAATGACAAACATAATGGGTGGAAAAGGTTCATTATTCCCAGAAAAGTACCTCCCTCTTAGCTCAGAAAGCAGAATTCTGTGACCAATACTTTGCTTATCAGTTTGATGTGCTTTTAAAGTTTCAGTGGTTCCCAAACTTTTTTAGACCACGACACTCCTTCAAAGGAAACCCTGAGTCACCCAACTGCCAATATAACATGCAGACAGTTTATGTACACAGATGCTTGTAGCTTTGCTTTTAGCAAATTTATTACATTATATTATGTCAATATTAAGTTAAATATAGGCCCATTGATTTCCTCTGGACTCTTCTGGGCACCAACAGCGCGTGGGTGGAACCCCCAGCCAATAACAGCATGCAGGGTGTGCAGCCCGTTCACGTGGTAAAATACCGCCGCTTTGTCACGCCCCTCGACTTCAGATACTGAATCACAAGTCCCCCTTTAGCTCTGTTGGATACATACATATACATATCGATACCGTATTTCACAGATGAGAACGGGTTTGTGTTAAAACTCAGCCCGCAACAGACTCTGAAAGAAAGAATAGTGTCCGGGCTCGCCAGCAGGCTGTCGAAGTGTAAGGTGGTTAATGAATCCAGTACTTAAGCCACCTGTCAAGGAATGGTGATTAAAAGTGACCAGAGTAGGTACTCACATTTGGAGTGCTTGTCACACAGCGCTGAAGCCCTCATGTCACACAGACGGATGGTTCCTTTGCTGCTGCTGTAGACGAAGGTGTTACACTGATGAGGATGGAACTCTGCTGCTGTGATCACCTCCGTTAGCTCCTCCATGTTGGCCGGTTTAATGTCAACAATATCTGAAGAGCACGGGGTTAAGGAATAAACCTGTACAGTGATTAGAACGATGGCTCGCCTAGTTTAAGTACACATGATAATGTGTACAGTACATTTTTGCAACACAAAATATTTCCACTCCTTTGTCATGTGTGACGGCATTATTTTGCCACCATTGTTAATTCTTCTAAATTCTTTCCCTTGTGTTTTCCCTATCGAACGTTTTAAGTATCTTTTTCATGTCAGGTGATGAAAACATATCATGCTGTATGACATTTTTGCTGACACCTGACACTGATGTTGATCAACCTGGCATTAGATAATCTCATACTCAGATGAGTTTCATGGATTAGTCAGGTTCACAGGCAAATATGCCCACATGTATTTAAGGATACTGAAGCTGCGGTCAGTGATCTCGAGGTGCCAGAGGTTGATGCGAAGGTCGTCTGCAGACAGGTAAGTCTCGTCGTCACTGTTGACTGAGATAGAGTTGATATGGTAGGTGTGGGCGTTGGCGAACACCCTCCGTGGACTGGCTTCCACCATGAGGTCCATGGGTATTAAAACTGGTACCTGAGATGAGAACAAACAGGACATAATCTGAAACTCATAATAAAGACTAGGGCTGTGTATTTGCAAGAATCTGGTGATACACTACATATCATGATACATGAAAACACTCTATACAGGAAGAGTTTCAGACATTTTTTAGTCGTCCATCTAATGTGAGTCTAACAAACAGATTTGCTTCTTTTTAAATCAATACAGCAGTCTCCACAGACCAAACGATATTACCAGATGTGGAATCAGTTTCTGCTGCACTTGCTGGATGCAGAGTCAGTGTAAAGAAATGTTTATTTCTCTTTATTAATACCTGAGTTTTCTTTCTTTAAATGTTTGTGCCAGCATGGAAGTATAAACAGTGAGCTTTTTGGCTGAATGCCTTGATAAGTATGCACCCAGAAGGTGCAGAAATCTGACAGGAGTCCAAATATTAACTTTAATAGCAACTGTAGCAGCACAAATTACAAGCTGCAGTTATCTTAGCCGTTAGCAACAGAAAAGGAAGCCAAACCGGTAACCCCTTTCTGACTCGTAACACACCAATGTTTAATACTTTTGCGTCAAAGTTTGTCAGATTTGGAATTAACGGTATTTCGATCTAAAAATGTAAGATAACAAGAATAAGCTTCTCTTCCAAGTTCCTTTTACATCATACAAAGCTATTACCTGTGTAGATGCATGTTGGTAGGTAAACAGGACCCACGGTTACAGCCACCACACACCTATGTTACACCCACAAAGGTGTTGTCAGTTATTTTGGCTAATCTCAGGAAGACAATGTTATAAAGACGGTGCTTTACTAACATTTAGTTAGTCCTGTTAGATGACTCAATTTTGTCACACCTGTTCCTGTTAGGACACGAAAACTTACTACATGATCCTTTTAATAATTTGGTGATGTCAGAAAACTACCAGCAGAGTTTCACCCAAAAGAGGTGCAATCAACCAGAATAACTAGAACCTGAGTGGATTTTCAGGGGGTGAGTCATACGTCTGAATACATTTCATCAACAGTAACCATCAGTATAACCACAGGGCAGGTAATCTGAGCGGTCTGCATTACCTCACGAAGCAAACTTCTAAGCTGGGCAGCACTGCTCTCTCAATAGATCAAGTACCAAACATGTTGTGTAGAGATTATTTTCAGTTCTAGGTAGAAACCTTGTTCTGTCTGAGTAATCCCACCTCTTGATATACCACTCAGTTTGTGTTTGATTCAAGGACTGACCCGCAGTGCCGTGATAGTGTTGGGGTCTTTGTAGCGTCCATCCTCCTCTTTGAGATTATAACCCTCTGGTCTCTTGTCTCGTTCACTGATTTTCCACAACTTGATTGTCTTATCTGTCAAAAAAAATAAAATAACTGTCAATAACAGTAGCACCAAAGACAAATGCACACTCTTAGCATACAAAGGCGGCAATACAAATTTCCTTACTCTGCTGTTACCTTCATAATCCGGTTGTTTTTATCCAAGGTTACATATTTCTGATAACTTTTAAATCTCGTAGCTGGTCTATAACCACAGATTTTAAGCCGTTCTATCTGCCCATAACACACAGATGCAGTAACATGTAATAATAACTTGTTGTGCAGTGCTATCTGTCCTCTATGAGGTCACTGTGAAAATGCCTTCATACATGAAAAGTGAGGAGAGCCTGGATATTGTGTTTGAGGTAGACGGTGGAAAACATTACTTGTCACTACAGTTGATTTCTGGTTCTGCCAGTAAAGTCTGGTGTACGAGTTTAAACCGGTTTAATTTTATGCAAACCAGCTGAACCACTTTTGTCATTATGACAAATTAAAAAATATCCGATATCAGCAACCTGTGCCGACGGTGTCAAAGCGCTAAATCCAACATGTATTGCATTAGTAATAAGCAATATGACTGACTATTAACGTAATATTATGTTTGTTCATATAAAGATTAACAGAGCCACTAGACTCTGACAGGCTGTGCACAATTTACTGCCGGCAACATGAAGGAGATCAAATTTCAGTAGGTGTGGGAGGCGGGAAGAGGTGCACAGCGCACGTTGTGTTTGTTTACTCGAAAGTTCATGTGCTTTTTGGGGTAATGAGACAAGACGGGTTAGTCAAAATGACTTACTTACCGTTAGTTGACAACAGGAACTGAGCAGCATTCTTCTGAGGAAGCCAGCGAATCTTGTTGATCTTCTCTTCTATTTCCAAACTCTTCAAGTAGTCAAACTCGGGCTCATGGCTCTGGAAAGTGCTGTAAACATTGTATTCGCTCCGGAACAGAGGCTGATTCTTATTCTGCACAGGAGCCGGGTGAAATACCAGACAAAGATGAAAAGACGACACGTTAGACAAGAACAAGCCAGTGATGACCATTTTTGTTCAATATTTGATACGTTTTGTTCCAAAAAGACATATCCATCTTTTAAGTAAGAAGTGACAGTTACTTTTAGATGTAAAGCATATCACTAGTCACTAATCACTTTGCTTAAATGTTTTTTAAGCTTTGAGTAATTGAGTTCTGGGGGTGACCTTTCCTGAAATGATAATGTGTGGGAATAAAAGTCAACAGAAGAGAAACTTGCAGCTGTACCTCTATTTCCTGCTGGAAAATGACTACACGGCCACCCTTGTCTCCTGTGGCTAGCAGCTCCCCTGTGTGGTTAAACTCAACTGTGGATATGATGTCCGCTGAAAAAACAAACAAACAAACACAAACATGACAGACATTTAAACATGCACATATAATAATGTTATTTTTAAATTGGTGTATAAACATTAAAATGACTTCTTGCCATTACTAAAGTGAATGAGGAACCACTCCGTTAATCCCTACTAACCCTGGATTTATCTGTGCACTAGATGGACAAGCGTGTAGGCCGGAGATGCAGAAGGATGTCAGAGCATGTAGAGCATACGGAAAATCATCAGTAACCTAGTTTCCCCCCTCACTTAGACAGCATTACATGTTACCCCCATCAGTGGTACATATGCTTTATAAACTGAAACACACACACACACACACACACACACACACACACACACACACACACACACACACACACACACACACACACACACACACAACCCTTTATTACCCACTGGAGCAGAAACACAATGATGCAAAAGGTTGTGGTAGGAGGTCTTTGTGTACGTTGTACTCCCTGTGGCCAAAGTAGAGGGTAATATATTTGAAATACAAGCAAGGCTACTTGAGGACGTACTTAAAACTGCCCTTCTGTTAGGGCTATTAATTTATTATTATTATTATTATTTATAAGATATTATTATTATTATTATTAATATTATTAATCTGTAATTATTTTTCATTATCCATCAGCTATGATTGAATTTGTTCTATTAATTCAACTATTTAGCCAATAAATGCATAAAATAAAGAGGATTGTCCATCACAGGTCTAAAAATGAAAATCAACGGCAACAGCAAACCAACTACCCCATTACTAAAAGACATTACTTATTAATGGCAAATGGAAGTCACCATCTATATGTGGATGCTGCGTGAATCAAGAACGGTGAGAGCGAGAACATAGGCCGAGGATAATGTACTGTTTTTTCTGTCACTCCGCTGTCGGAATACTTTAAAGGGTTGAAACATGCCAGACTGCTGCAGAACATCATGAACTGAACAACATTACTGATTTAAGCATGTTGCCATTCTAGATTCCAGCTACATGGCCATCCTTGCTGTGTTCGTAACAACACGCTACAGACAAAGAGTGCAGTGATTCAATAGGAATTTCTTTCACATATTGGGGAATAGAAAACAAAATAATAAACTACAATTACCAGGCGATTTGTATCTCTGGCTCAATGAAACATCTGATAAAATACAAATCAAGAGAAACTATTCAGGGTGGAAAGGTACTAATTCTACTGTTACCTTGCATTGAGACAGAAGGAGAAATTATTGCTGCAGTGATAACTCTCCAGAAATCCTGTCTAATAGGAGTATAAATGGCTGTAATGTGTCGGATAAGCCTCCACACACTCATGGATATATTATTCAGAATCTCTGAACTTCTGTCCATTACCAGCCATCTGGCCTGCTGAAGGCTCTGTTGCTGAATTTTCCTATAGTCGGGACACCTGCACCACAACATGAGCAACCAAAATCAGTCCAAGTGGAACATGTCATCTGAGGCTCTTCATTTACCCAGCTCGCTGTGGCTGTTTTTTTTTTCATTTACCATTTCTTTCTGAATTACTAAATCCTCCTCTGAAAACAAAGTGCTTTAAAAAAATCCATATTTTGCCGTTTGATTCAAGATTGATCTATGCAAGGACTTGGTAGTCAGTCACTAACCTCAGTGATAAATAAGGCTGCACTTCCTGTACAAATAAGAGCCTTCTCGTGGTTTGCCAGTGGAAAGCTTTTAATGTGAAGTAGCAAGAGGAAGAAGTGTTTGGTTTGCATTAGCAATAACTTAACACACAGCTGCAATAGAGCCAAGGATTCAGAAAACACAGAATGTAGGAGTGGCACCACAGAGATCCAGACATCTGTGCTTTACGCTTACAAATACTAGTTCTTGGCAGAGCTCATACCTTCAGCTACGTCGTCATCAATGGCTCCTTTCACCTGAGAGAAGCACCACTGCATGTCACCTCCAGGTCCTGCAGAGATTTAAAAAAAAACAAAAAAACATTCAAGTACAGTTCTGGCAGGTTTACTACACACATATTAATTTCAAGCTTCACAATGTTTCCCAGATCTTATCTGGATTGCGCTGTGCATCGACTATGATGTAGAAGTGGTTGGGATAAACTAGGATGGCCAAGTTTAAAGTTTTGGCTGATAATGAAACGGAGTGCCTCAGCAGTAATTAACTACATGATGTACTGATTTTGAGTTTGGACTTTCATTGTGCATACACGCAAATAGTTGCACATCTATAAGGAAAATTTTTGTTTCTGCATATTGTCGCTCTCAGGCAGCGTGGGATAATTGAAATGATGTTGGAGGATGGTAGGCCTGTTGTGAAAATGTGTGCAGTCATACATGTGCACACATCCTCTCACAACTTCTCCAAGTCTAGTCTCAAAAGACAAATGATATTGATATCACATAAGACCTTTCAATCTCTCGAAAACTAAACTCAATATATCACAGAACTGTTTCACACATGATACCTGCAAGACCAGTTGTGATATGGGCTCATTAAGAAGCCAAAGGCAATATATACTGTCATGAAATACAGGCCACTTGGCTGTCAACATTTAATGGGTGTAAATGCATCCACCAAATCTAAAATTAGATTTGAGCCATGGTTGGTATCTCTCGCTTTGAGAGAAAACTTTAATTGCAAGTCATGTTCACAGATCATAATAGCAGTAGGTGAATGCAGTCTTGAATCATCTTTCCTGGGCAACTATTATACTGTCAGGAGATGCTCTCACACCAGGCTCCTGTTAAAAATAAACCAACAAGAAAATACATGCTGGCTTGTTTGATGACCTCCATCCCTCGCCTCAACAGGTCCTCCCCTAAACACAGCTCATTGCACAACATAGCTAGTTAAATTCCGCATATTTTTTTTTTTTTTTTACACGTGATCATTTGTTATTACACAATGAAAACTGGTCTGATCTGTCGATAACACGTAGTGGAGCAGCTCTGCAGAGGAATCAAGGACATTTATGAGTCACCCTGGCTTCATCATACACGTATTCTGAGATGATTCATAATTTAAAACAAACAGCCAGGAAAAGGGTTGGTACTGGTCAGGACAAAAATGTAGCCATCTCATAGATTGCCTGCATTCCTTGCAGAAGAAAAATGCACATAGCAAACAGGTGTTTTAATGTTCAAATCATATCAGTTTCAAGAAAAAGGTGGTGTGCAATGACTCTGCCCATAGACCAGTGTCATTTCCCCACACAAAAAGGACCAAATGCATGTACTAAATATGTCTCTTTTTGCCAATTGAATAAAATGCCATCAATCTCAATTAGCTACAATGGACTGCATATAATTTGAATTACTCTACATTCACTGCACAAGCATCAGCTGATGAATGAAATGTGACATGCTAACGTTACATTAGACTACACAAATCTTGACTATCTGTGGGTCTTATTTGAGGGGAGAATATTTCTACTTTAGCATATTTATGTCCCCAATCTCTTGTCTCCTCAGTCTCTTTACAGAAATTGCAGGGTGATGAGCATTGCCTCTGCCCATAGACCGGTGTCACTTCCCCGCCCAAAAAGGACCAAATGCATGTACTAAATATGTCAGTAGTGACCTCTTTTTGCCAATTGAATAAAATGCCAATCGGCTACAATGGAATGCATATTGTAATAACTCTACATAATAACTACATTCACTGCACAAGTATCAGCTGATGAATGAAATGTGACATGCTAACGTTACATTAGGCTACAAAAATCTTGGTCTTATTTGAGGGGAGAATATTTATGTCCCCAATCTCTTGTCTCCTCAGTCTCTTTACAGAAATTGCACACAATATTTAACAGCTTCATTCAGTCTGCAGCAGCAGGCCTGCAGCTACTAGCCTTGCATGCGGCTGCAATGTCAAAGTTTGAGCTAACGTTAGCTAGCCTCGCCTTTAGGCTTGTCAAAGCCTGCCAGTCATGGCATGTTTGAGAAATGTGTGCAATGGAATGAAAACCGCCTATTTTACCTCCAGCTATTGGCTTTGTGTGTTTCAACATCAGCAGCAGAGCGGATAACTTCAATTAGCAGTTTGTATAGCACAAGTCTAGGAAGCAGACAAGTTAGCGTTGTAGGTTTAGTGTAGCTATGTTTGGCTAACACGGTATGTTAGCTTGTTAGCTTTGCAAGACTAGTCCCGGGCCGTGGGAACGGTAAACAGCTAGCAGCAGCAGCTGGCTAGATAGCTTGTAGCCGGCAAAGACAGGCCGGATAGATGGGCAATGACACTGGAGTTTGCTGGGTTAGCTACTTAGCTAGCGTTAGCACTAGCTAGCTAAGTTGTGTCAGCTAGTTAGCTAACACAATTTAGCCAGCTAGTTGGTGCTAACACAACTTAGCTAGTGCTAACACAACTTAGCTAGTGCTAACACAACTTAGCTAGCTAGTGCTAACACAACTTAGCTAGCTAGTGCTAACACAACTTAGCTAGCTAGTGCTAACACAACTTAGCTAGCTGCTGCTAACACAACTTAGCTAGCTAGTGCTAACAAAACTTAGCCAGCTAGCTGACACTAGGCTATGTTAGCTAGCTAAGTTGTGTTAGCATTAGGTGGCTAGCTAAGTTGTGGTAGCTAGCAACCGTTAGCTAGCTAGCTGACACCAGGTTAGCTGTGTTTAGCGACATCTTGCAACCATTGGAGCAGAGTTGGAGCGGAGTCGCGTTGCTAAACACACCGGGCTGCTGTTTCATTGTGTTTATGTATATGGTTGAAGCTGAATTACCTGCCATGACGAGACAGACAGTGGAGCTCTCCTCAAGTCAGTCAGTCAGTCAGTCACGATCCTGCTACCTCCTCCACTCCCACGCTGCTGCTGATGCTGCTGTTCGTGGGATCTCAACTTCCGCCTGTCTGTCTGCTAACCACAGAACATTGAATATCTAAATTAACTGTATTGTTTTATTGCTCCCCTTCCTTTTGCTTTCCCGCTCCTCTTCTCTAGCTGTTGTTTCTCTCTCTGTGTGTGTCAGTCAGTCTCTCTCCCCCCTCTCCTCTCTGTGTCTCTTGCCGCATCCCACAAGTCACTTCTTCTTCTTCCCCACCCCTCGAGAGAGAGAGAGAGAGAGAGAGAGAGAGAGAGAGAGAGAGAGAGAGAGAGAGAGAGAGAGAGAGAAACGAGTCTCTTTCCGCACGTGAACCAATGGGTTGCATAGGCACGCATAGATGCAGATAGATAGATAGTAACTTTATTAATCCCGAGGGGAATTCCAGTTTCCAGCACCACAGTTCCATAGTGCAAAACATGTTAAGTAAAAAGGCAGTAAAAAAAGTTAGTAGTGCAAAGTACAAAGTCCAAAAAATATATAGTGCAGGTGCATCTGTGCATCATAGTGCAGGGTAACAGCTGTGATACATATTACTATTAAAAAAATGGATATAGCGCAGAGGAGACTGTTAAAAATGAGTATAGTGCATTATTATCTGTCCTGCAGACTGTCCTCCTTTTGTCCCCAGAAAGGTGTTGTACAGTTTGATGGCTCGGGGGACAGATTCACAGCTAGTAGGGACGGAGAGAGTATTATAGACTTTCCTATTCAAGCAGTAATTAATACTGGTACTTGATACAACTTTTATATTTATATTTCTTGTGTTGAAAAGCACTCAAGAAAAAGTACAATATAATACTGGTTCTGGTCCAACATTTGGAACCGCCTTTAATTCAGAGATGCTCTCCAAAGTTGTGGTCATATTATTTTATATAATATCTAAAAATACAGCAATTAAAAAAATAATGAAGCCAAGAGAAGTGTGGACGGGCCTGTGGCACACGCGCCATTCCCTGGACCTGAGCCTGCTCTGTACCTATGTACAGGTATGGATGAGGTGAACTACGCGACCATACTTGAATGGACACAGCCTGGTCTCATCTCACATGCATCACCATTTACTCTCTGATCACATACAACCTACTTCACTGGCAAGACAGATGCTTTCAAATGAAGCCAAGTGTGTTAATGTCAACGCTAAAAATGTGTCCATTTAATCTCATTCTAGCACGGCCACATAAATGTGGAGGGGTTGTGCAGGTGGACATGGACAATAAATATATATTACATCTTTATATATAATGAAATGGAGTACGAGTATATAAAGCAGACTGTATATACTACACATATAGTCTCTCCAAAATGTATGCACATAAATCACCTCTGTCCTTTGCACTGCCATAACCCTGTAGTATAGCCTACATATAAATACTGTTTGCCTTTATATTTTCCATATTAAATGTTGTAATCTTAGCTGTATATATATATATGTACATATGTATATATGTATATATATATATGTCTGTCATAGTAGTATTAAAATAAGGCTATTTCCATTCTGAATATTTATTTCCACGCATGACTAATGCAACCCAAAATGGACCTCTGCCGTGTCTTTTATTGCCTGTCAGAGTTTCTGAACAAGACATCTCTCTTCTCACATTATGTTCAGTACAGTAAGTCACGTATCTGCTGAAAAGGAACCACAGTCTGTTGGCGGACTGTGGAGGGGATTGAAGAGCTTGTGAGATGTCTCAGCACCACAAACACAGAGGCCTTCAGAAGTGTGTAAGTGATAGTTTCACCACCCACGTGGACAGATCCTTTATCTCTTTCAGAAGACGTATGCCCACTGAAGAAAGGAGACATGTCTTAAGTCGCAGCTTGCTAAGAAATGCGAGAATGTGAGGAATTCCATCAAATGGTGAGCCCACGAGAAAAGCAACTAAGATGAATATTTTCTTGCCGGAAGCTTGTTCAGTTGGAGTATAACTGCCAACTGCAATATCTTATGAGACACAGTGAAGCTGTCAATTCACTCCCAGGCACTGCCTTCTGACTCACTTCACCTGTCAATGATTTCAAACCCTTTCATTGATGTTTCCAAAGACAAGATCCCCCCTCAGTCTCCTTCAAACAACTAGCAGCAGTGGGCCCCTCTGCTGGCCCAGCACCTGCCCCTCATCACCGAGACAGACAGCACAAAAAAACATTCAGCAAAGAAATAAAAGGAAAGCAGAGGGGGGTAATGGATTGCCCTGTTGAAAGACTCTGATTTTGTGATGACCAGCTGGCAGCCTATAGGGATAAACCACAAACCTGGCTGTCAGCTGTTTTTACTAGAGCTGCTATGTGTCTTTCGTTGGTCTTTCTAATGACAATTGTTCACAGTGAGGTGTGTGGATTATTCAGAGTAATCAGGGCACCGTTTCCAGGAAGACACATTCTTCTTTAAAGGGACAGTGTGTAGGATTTTGCGGCATCTAGTGATGTGGTTGCAGATTGCAACCAACAGAGTACCCCTCCGCTCACTCCTCCCTTTCCAAGACTGCGGTAACATGAGCTACCGAGTGCAAAACCATGGTAACACCGTTCGCCTCGCTCAGAGGCCATCCTTACCATAATAACACTACTTTAGGAGCAACAGAAGTCAGATGGCGGCTGGCGGTACCAGAGTTTTACACTCCAGGGCTAACGTTACCGCAGTTTCACAAGCACGTCAGAGAACTGCGGTGGCCTTCAGGTAACGCAAAAACGCAAAAGGCCCTCTCTGGAGCCAGTGTTTGGTTTGTCCGTTCTGCACTATTATAGAAACAAGGCAGAGCAACATGGCAGACTCAGTGGAGAGGACCTGCTCCCTATGTAGATACGAAGGGCTCATTCTAAGCTAACGAAAACACAACAATTCTTAGTTTCAGGTGATTATACACTAATGAAAACACAGTTATGAATATTATATTCCATTTCTGCTAATAGCTCCCCAAAACACTACACACTGTTCCTTTAATGCTTTTCGGTTCTCAAAACAAATTCCATTCCTCATTCAGTGCTTCACATTACTACCATCTGGTCGGAGCTCTGGGACTTTGAAATGGAAAAGGGCGTACTGAATACTGGAAGAGGCATGCATGTTTTCAAATTCTATAGTCTTTATTTGTATGTTTCTGTGCTGTACTGGCTGTGAAAGCAAATCTCCCTCTGGGACAATAAATCTAAATCTAACTTCATCAAAGTCAATAAAATTCATCCTCTGGGGACTATGAGGAAATTCTCATGGGAATCCATCTAGTTGTTGAAATATTTTGGTCTGGACCAAAGAGGTGGACCGCCACTTCCATACAGCCGTGCTGCTAGCGTGGCTAAAAACAAATAAGAATGCATCAATTATTAGAAAAAAGAGCTGATTCTGAAAAAGCATTCTGTTGCAATTCCCACAAACTCATTAAAAGGCTGTTTTTGGCTGGTAAATGTGTTTTGGCATATAAAGTTAAAACTATCTGCATGCCTACCAGACGGGTTCGTGGGAAAATATGTTTTTTGTGATTTGGTTGAGCTCTCCAACTCATGTCCAAGTCTCAAGTCTCCAGTGTACAGCTCTGCCTATTGAGGCTCGCTGGACTTCCTGCCAGGCTGAATGCAGCTTGTGTTACTGTCTGAAACAGCAAAACAAGACTTTCTTGTTGGGATGTTTTCATCCATGACCCGAGCCTTTCAATGTGTGAATAAATTACAGCTCCTAATTTTAGACACTTCATGACGTAGACAATGCATCCGCGAGGCAACATGTGATTTTCATCAATATTTTGTCCTCCAGGGGAGTCAGGATAGTTTTCTGCCGCTCCCTAATGCAACATGTTATCATGTACAGTGATTAGATCATGTCAAGGAAACACGATACCTTCTTTAAACAACTGTTTGTTACCACAATATACATTTATAATGTTTAATGGTACATAAATAACATAGAGGAAGTAAAAAAGGAAAAGCCACATACATTCGGTAATTGACAGTTTATTGCTACTTTTCTACATCACTCCATTCAAATGTCCTCTGTTAGTTACATTGGCAATCAGCTTATAATGCTACATTGTTATTACCTTTCTTGTCAATAGTCTCATATTTGTTTAGTAAGTAGGCCAGTAAGGATGAGCACAGATTACCCTGTTATTCTGTTTTTGTCTTTTGTCCACTAGAGGGCCACCAAGAGTTGAAGATATGGGTTTACAGGAAGGGCCACCAGGTTAATGTGTGGGATCAATCAATGTCCCTACCAGTCATATTCTAAATGTTGGGGTATTATTATTTCTTTTTTCAAAAAGACCAAAAAGAACATGATTTTTAAAAAGACAATATGTCTGAATTTGTGATTTGGTTGGTTAATGCAATGGATATTTGTCTTTTGATATCACAATGATGAATTAAAGATTCTCTATATTATAATTAAAGGTGCTCTATATGATATCCAGAGCATTAATATAGCAGCAAACAACTATTTTCTATGCAAAGATATAGTGGAGTAATGTCTACCTGAGCAGAGAATGAAGTAACTCTCTCTCTCTCTCTCTCTGTGTGTTGTAATCCGAGCTTCTCTGTGCTTTGGTGACATAGTCGAGCCGGCTGCGCATGCTTTTAGTGCATGTTCGTGCATGTTAATGCATGTGAGCATGCCCCACTGGCTAGCTCATTTTTTTCAGACTTTTTTCAAATCTTTTTTTGAAGACTTTTTTTTCAGACTTTTTTTCAGATCTGTTTTTCTGATTTTTTCTGATCTTTTTTTTCAGACTTTTATTTTGGACATTTTTCAGATCTGTTTTTTCAGATTTTTTTCAGATCTTTTTTTTCAGACTTTTTTTTCAGTTTTTTTTCCAGACTTTTTTTGTCCGAAATTTTTCAGATCTTTTTTTTCCAGATCTTTTTTTGTCCGAAATTTTTCAAATCATTTTTTCAGACTTTTTTTTCAGACATTCTTCAGATCTGTTTTTCTGATTTTTTTCAGATATTTTCCAGATCTTTTTTTGTCCGAAATTTTTCAAATCATTTTTTCAGACTTTTTTTTCAGACTTTCTTCAGATCTGTTTTTCTGATTTTTTTCAGATCTTTTTTTTCAGACTTTTATCTTGGACATTTTTCAGATCTGTTTTTTCAGATCTTTTTTCAGATCTTTTTTTTCAGACTTTTTTTTCAGTCTTTTTTCCAGACATTTTTTTCAGATCTTTTTTTCAGACTTTTTTCAAATCTTTTTTTTTTCAGATTTTTTTTCAGACTTTTTTCAAATCTGTTTTTCTGATTTCTTTTTAGATTTTCTTTCCAGATCTTTTTTTGTCCGAAATTTTTCAGACTTTTTTTCAGACTTTTTATAGACATTTTTTCAGATCTTTTTTTCAGACTTTTTTTCTGGCATTTTTCAGACTTTTTTCAGACATTTTTTCAGATATTTTTTTCAGACTTTTTTTCTGGCATTTTTCAGACTTTTTTTTAGATCTTTTTTTTCGGATATTTTTTTCAGATTTTTTTTCGGACATTTTTTTCAGATTTTTTTTTCAGACTTTTTTTCAGACTTTTTCCTGACTTTATTTTTCAGACTTTTTTCAGACTTTTTCATGACTTTATTTTTCAGACATTTTTTCAAACATTTTTTCAGATCTTTTTTTCAGACTTTTTTCAAACATTTTTTCAGACTTTTTTTCAGATCTTTTTTTCAGACTTTTTTTCAGACATTTTTCAGATCTTTTTTTCAGACTTTTTTTTCAGACTTTTTTTTCAAGCTTTTTTCAAATCTTTTTTTCCAGACTTTTTTCAGATCTTTTTTTTCAGACTTTTTTTTCAGACTTTTTTCAGATCTGTTTTTCTGATGAGCCCACTGCTCTCATAATTCTGATGGGCCCACTGCTCTCATAATGGGTTACGATGGCGTTGTTGCAGAAGCGTAGCACCTCCTCAGGTCAAAGACATTCTCACCATGGTTATTTCCTCTTCTGAATCAATCAAACATCTGCAGCAGTCACCACCTATGAGGACTACCTGCATTGGGGCCATTAGCGCTAAAGATCCAAAAAGATCCACAGGGACTTTTCACTGACTTCCAAAAGTATTTTGTTGCTTTATGTTGCTACAGATAGTTCACAGATAGTGCATGTTCATAATATCCAGCTTTAGACTTGTATACTCTTGTGAAACATAAACATGTTGTTCATGCCACACCATGGCTCTGTCCAAAGAGACAAATCTTTGTTTTTAGAAGACAGAAAACATCTCAAAATAACATGTTCTTACAATGTCAATACATTACAAACTGTGTTTCCTTTTCCCCTCTAACTTTGGTCATTATTGGATGTGTTTCAGATATGCTTTCAGACTCATTCTATAGGTATTACATGTACAACTTTGGCAACTGGAGACTTTTACTTCAGTCACAATGTTATTTTTTTGTATTTTGTTGGCTGGTATTACATATTTAATACATAATCACAAGCAAAACAAGTGGATTTTCTTTGCACAGAAACGTGGAACAAAGATGGCACTTTGGATGCGTTCAGTATCTCAGTAATATTTGCAAAAGTACACCTTAACTCACACCGCTGATAAGTTTTGGATTTGACTGCTTTCAGGCACATTATTGTTAAATAGTGTTAATATTTAACAGACTGAGAAACAGATGGTGAACTTGTACACCCAGTTTCTCATGCAGGTGCTCGAAAACATTAGTATGATGTAATTATTATGAAGTAATCAGTAACTGTCTTATTTGCAAGAAGAGTGTGTAATCTCCTTTTCTTAAAAACAATTTGAATCTCCCACACTTAGGACTGGTAACCTTTGACCCTCTGTGAGCACATGGAAAAAAAGCATGTACAGTCTGCGTCTGCATTACAGCATAGTGTGCTACAGTAACAAGGTGTGCCTTGTTGGTAGGATACACCAGGACCAGGCAGGGGCAGTGTTGGTCAAGATGCTCTGTTGGAGACCGGAAGTATAGGCTTCTGCTAGAGCCCTGCAAGAAAAAATGTCATGTGTTATTTTTTTTAATAGAGACTGCAACAGCTGGGGTTTGTTTCAATGCTAAGTAGTTATTTTAGAGTATTTTAGTAAATGTCTAAATAACATGAACACTTTGGAATTCAATCCAACAGCCTACAAAGAGCCAAATGCTCACCTATCTTTAAAGGTCCCATATCATGCTCATTTTCAGTTCATACTTATATTTTGTGTTTCTACTAGAATATGTTTACATGCTGTAATGTTAAAAAAAACTACTTTATTTTCCTCATACTTTCTGCCTGAATATACTGGTATTCATGCTCTGTCTGAAACGCTTTGTTTTAGTGCATTTCAACGGAATTGCAATGGAATTGCGTTGCTAGGCAACAGTTTGGGTCCATGTTTACTTCCTGTTAGCTGATGTTATTTGCATACACTGCAACAGGAAATAAACTGGGACACATTTAGAATGTTTATGTTTAAAACCGTGTAATGGTCTAAATATTGTATATTTGTGACATCACAAAGGACAGAAATCCAAACGGCTTGTTTCAAACACACAATTTCTGAATACGGACTGTGTGTATTTCTCCATATTTTGAGCATTTTGATAGTTTAACAGTATTTATACAGCATTTAAACCTGCTTTATAATATAAAAGACATGAAAATCTCACTTTTTACAATATGGGATCTTTAAAAAAAAAAAAAAAATTACCATAGCAGCAAAAGCTTCATAATGGCAGGTTTAGTATAGTCATTGTTTAGATAGATTAAAGATAGATAGAGATTAGACAGATTAGACATCAGTGTGCATGTGCGCGTCCATGTGTGTGTGCAGGCGGTGCAGCAGGCGGTGCAGCAGCCGGTCCAGGGGAGTGTCATAACGGGGAGTGTCCCGGGCCAGTAGCACAAATAGCGGACTCGACGCCTCTCTGCTCCCGCTGCAGCTCCAAGCGCCCACCTACACCCGTCCTTCCTTCCGTCAGCGATCACAACCTATTCAGGTACGTTCACAAACCCCACTCTCTCTTCTTTCAAACAATACAGCCTGTATAGCACAGATTGTACGTTAATTAGGGCAACAATGAAATGATTACCGTTTGTACCGTAGTGTAATAGTGAAATGATTGGTTTCTCTCTGCATTTTTAAAATGGTTTACTTGTTATTTCTGTCTAGCTCATTCGAAGAAAGTGTAAACCTTGATTTTTATTATCAAAAGTGCAACGCAGCTGCACAGCCATATATGGACAGGCAGTGGAAACCCTGAATGCTGACTAAAAAAAAAATGCTGTGTGGTTCCACTTAAAACCTCCACAGGTCTGGCAACCACTCTTCCTGAACAGTTTATAAAGTGCCTCCAGGTTGTCATGATATCATACCATACCTAAAGCTACATTTAAAGCTGGGGTAGGCAAGTTGGAGGAAATGTGATTACAAAAAAAGTTGTTTTTATAAAACGGTCAGTAGTGCGTGAGACAGGTAATCTGAAAAAAATCATTTGCCTCTGTGTCCTCCGGTGGTCCTAACAGCATCTGCAAGATTTCACAGACCGGAGGAAAACAACCAATCAGAGCCGAGCTGGAGCCTGCCGTCTATAAGCAGCTGTCAATCACTCGCAAACTCCGATGAAACGGTCAAACTAGGCAGCGCTGATCAAATATGAATCAATATTCTGTTACTGTAATGCCTATTTCTCGTCAAAACATCTTGTAGTGTACTGCTTAGCTGTAAAATGAGAATGTTTGTGACCCAGCCGCTATGTTGCGATAAGTTGAGGAAACACTAAGCACCGCCCACCATCCAGCGCAAACGCTTTCATTTTACAGCTAAACAGTACACTACAAGATGTTTTTGAAAGCATCTTACGTGAGAAATAGGCATTACAGTAACAGAATATAAATTATTATTTGATCAGCGCTGCCTAGTTTGACCGTTTAATTGGAGTTTGCGAGTGATTAACAGCGGCCGACCAAACAGCCAATAGGAACTCTCTCTCTCTGAAATGACTTGTGATTGGCCAAAGTCTCCCGTCACAGGCTAGATTTTCTAAAGCCTGAAAACAGAGCCATGATGAAGTGCAGAAGTCTAGTTTTCTCTCAGAGCACTTGAATTACAATATGCTGAAAGGTTATTATGGGATTTTTGCCCAATGATGCCAAATATATTCTGCCTACTGCCGCATTAACATGCGGTATTTTGCTGCATTACAGTAAAACCAGTCAAGTGATTTGTTTGAGCATCTCATTTAAAAACTGTGTGATTTCCCCCAGCAGCTGTAAATATGCTCACCTCTATTTAAGGACATCTCTGGTTGCCATAGGAACACACAACCAAATAGTAGATGTGTTCACTGAGGAAGTTAGTCACAACATCCTGTGTGTGGTTGTTACAGCAGCCGTGGCGTGAGTGTGTCAGACAATGCTGTGTATAGGCCTGTCTGTGCATGTAGAGATGTAGACATAGATATAGACCTTGGTTAGCCAATCAGAAAGCGCTGTGTCAGATCCGCACTCAGCTGTCAGACGGACAGAGATTATGGTATGCCTGAACCCACCCACTGTACTACACCCCACATCAGATTTAGATATAAGCCTCAAACAATTGTGTGCACACTTTCTGTCCAAGAGGACAGGACAGCTGGACTGCTGTGGATGTTTGTTTGTATTATTACATATTCTGCATATTTAGGTCTAAAAAATGCCTTTTCTACGCTAAAAATAATGTAGAAAAACACAGACATAGTGTCTGAGATGTCACCAAAAGGTTTCAAAGGGGACATTTTGAACTTTGGGATCCCCCTCGCTGTTGTGTTTGTCAGCTGCTGGAGCCAGAAAATCCAAATTTAGGAGACTGTCCTCACACGGAAAATGACAGCATAGGTCTTTAAACTATACATAAGTTATACTTTTCTTGACATGCAGCCTATTGCGGGTTATGTTGTCATGCAATGACTGTCCTCCGTGTCTTCTCTCAGTAGCAAAAGCCGAGGTGGCGTGACAAAAAATAAGTGTTAGGGAGGATGTCGGGTGGATGGTTTGGTTGACACACCTAGTAAACACTGATTTGGTGATTTGCAGGTCACAAGATGTGTGGTTTAAAACTGGGGCTGTCTAGGTTACCTATAACTGTTGTTCCAGCTTTTAAATCACTGTATTTCAGTGTAAAGCAAGTCCTAACTACATATTGAAATATAGCATATGAAACACAGACTTGGCTTGGTTTCTTCTAACAATGAAGGCAGTCTTTCCCTACTCAGGTGACTAAACTTAACCAGACCTTAACCATCGGGGTGGCAGATGAGAAAATGCTCACTTGAGTCATGTTTTGGACAGTTACATGGGTCATTGTTGGGTGTGGCATTCACAAAAGACCTCAAACATACCCTTCTTTAAGCCTCAATATCTTCTATATGAAACTGTAATTTTCAAAATCTCCATCAAAACACACATTGGAAGAGATGAAGTTGGCAACCGAGAGCATAAGTTGTCTTAAAAAATATTTACAAATGCTGTATTTCAGGAGATTTTCCCATTGACTTCAATGTTTTTCCAGTCGAACAAGAAAAAAGGCCACACCCTTCACTCAAAACACACATGATGCCTTCTAGCTGCTTTGCCTTTATGGCAGGGCAATGGTTTTAGAAACTGTGTATTGCTATGTTAATTGTGTCACTTTTTGATATTAATATATATCAAATTATCTGCAGGAATTAAAGGAACAGCGTGTAACATTTCGGGGGGTCTATCAGCAGAAATGGAATATAATATTCATAACTATGTTTTCATTAGAGTATAATCTAATATATAATAATAAAGGGAGGAGCGAGGGAAGGGGTACTCTGTTGGTTGCAATCTGCAACCACAACACTAGATAACAACAAATCCTACACACTGTCTCTTTAAGATTGTATTGCATTCTCAATATCAATCAAACGAGATGCTATTTTGTTAGAGATATGAGTTTATATGCTTGATATGATTAATTCAACCACAGAGCTGGTTTCAGATAGATTGTTCCTGAACTCTCATATCCTTTAATAACCGTCCATATATCAGGATGGTTATTTACAAAGTCATAAACAGACATTGTGATTGTCTTTGTCTTTCACTGTGTAAACAGATGAAAAGGAAGCAGAGCGGCTATTAAAGAGTGTTGAGTTTGTGTAGAGTGTTATCTGTCCTGAGCGAGCTGGAGGACAGCTGCACAGCCCTCGAGAAGCTGAGAGTGGCATGTGTGGAGAAAATGAGTCATCAAGAAGAAGGAGGAGGTTTTTTTGGGGAGAAAGTCCGCACAGAAACTCAGATTTCACAGATAAAACTATTAAGTGCTGGTTTGTTTGCTGTTTGCAGTGGGACACCAGCAGACAAATCACAAGGACTTCATAATACTCTTCTATCATATGACTCCACTGTTGCTATCTGCACAGCGGATCAAGTTTTCACTCAGGCCTCAAGGGAAGGCAGACACAAAGGAGAGGCTGGTAAATATGGGGGAGGGGAGGTTGGAATGACCGACTCGCTCCATGTTTATTTGACGGGGGGCAAAGAGCCTGCAGTGAGGGGGCAGCAACGACGAATACCTCCAGCGCTGCAGAGGTGTGGCCTGCAGACACCATATGTTTTTCCCAGCAAGAAGAAGCACTAACCAATAGTCATGTGACCTGTTCTATTTAAGCTCGTAGCTGTGTGTGTGTGTGTGCGTTGAGTCAAACAGACTACCCCTGCCTGATTCACTTTATCCAACCTCGAACATTTTAAGCGGGGGTAGGTAGATTATTGGGCAAAAATGCCATAATAACCTTTCAGCATATTGTAATTCAAGTGTTCTGAGAGAAAACTAGACTTCTGCACCTCAGTAGAGATGGCAAGGCTCCAGCTCGGCTCTGATTGGTTGTTTTCCTCCGGTCTGTGAAATCTTGCAGATGCCATTAGGAGCACCGGAAGAAACAGAGGCACTTGATTTTTTTTCAGATTACCTGTCTCATGCACTACTGTCAGGATATAGCGACCGTTTTATATATTAATAATGTTTTTTTTAATCATATTTGCTCTATTCTTACCTACTGTTGCTTTAATGGTTAATGTCTGTTTGGCTGCTGCCGTTCATTCAATAAAACTTTGCACAAAAATATTCTAGTTTGTAAAAAAAAACGTGAAATCATTCTCTAACCCGCTCCTGTTAAGAGTTTTTTTTGTTATCTACCTTTTGTCACAGTTGTTATCACATTTTTTAAATACCAGCTTTGATTTGTCAAAGTGCGAGGTGAATCGGATGCCGCGTGTCCCCTCTGATGTTTGCTTTATTAAGTCGCAGACGGTACGAGTGCGTAACTGTGGGAGAAAGCAGCTTTGATGTGCAGAGACAGACGGAACATTTCTCTCCATCAGAGTGGAAGATCACAGTCAAAGGCAGTCATATTTATTTAGTGCCACAGAAACAATAAGAAGAGATATTTTCAATGGGTGAGATGTTTCAGAGTAAAGGTATTTGACTGCTGTTGGATGAAAAAGACTTCTTGAACAAGTCAACTTTTCAGGATTTAAAAAAGATAAAGCAGCTCTGTTTTCAGAGAGCTACGTATGCTGTATGTTTTTGAACGTTTATCTTGGGGATTGGCTGGTACTTCTGTCATGAAACTTACACTAGAAGCAATAATGTAAAACTTTACTTCAGGTAGTTCCAAAGAGAAAACTGAAGTGACAAGTTTTCCTGTACTATATGTTTGCATTTTAGGCATTAATAATATGCCCTATGTTACCTTCAGATTCAAATTAAAGTTCTCTGCTGTACATCCGTCTCTGCGTTAATGAGGATCCCCATGCTCAGCTCAAGTCTCTGCATGCAAGCAGTTTTCATATTGCTGGGTGTGTCAGTTGAAGTTAATGAAAGGCTGTAAAAGTTACTGATTTATCACCAGTTGTTTGGGAACACGAAGTTATTGTATTCTCTCACCGCAGTTGATTTAGATACTTCCCCAGATATTGAAGAAGTAGCAGATTGGTGGAGACAATAGCTTCCTCATCATTATAGCTGTTCAATCCATTTATGCTAGGCTAGGCTAATCGCTTCCTGGCTCCAGCTCCAGAACTGAGAGTTCTCCTCTAGCTCTAAATCTTGAACTGTTCCTCAAAGTTAAAAATGACGATAACAGGGCGCCTTTTCTTTAGCATTTAACATTGGTGTCAACATAACGCGAATCAATTCCACACTATTACAGACAATATATAGTATATCACTCTACCTATATACATGTGCTTTGGTGTATTATTGCGTACTTCACCGTTAAAGGTGCTCTATGTGATATCCAGACCATTAATATAGCATCAAACAACTACTGTCTATGTAAAGATATAGAGGAGTAATGTCTACCTGAGCAGAGAATTAAGTCATCTCCCTCTGTGTATTGTAATTCGAGTTTCTCTGTGCTTTGTTGATATAGCTGGGCCGGCCGTGCGTGCCTTTTAGTGCATGTTAGCGTGCCTGACTGGCTAGCTCACAGCCGCCGCTTTGTACTGCTCTCATACGGCGGTTACAGCTGATAACGCCATTACGTAAGCGTAGTAAACACTGTAAACTCGGTCAGCAGTGTTGCCTTTGTTTTCACTGTTAGCACCGTAAGCTACGAGCCCCCGGATCGCCATGTTGAGAGCCGTGTGGAGGCGAAAGATATTCACCCAATCTCGCATTTAGCACCTTTAAATCAGAGAATCCACATCCACAACTGTTTCTTAGATACTGTTTTTATGAAATGAAAATTAAAATCTCTACAGCACATGACACTCCCCATCCTTAGACAGTATTCAAAGTTTCCATATTTGATAATTTTCATGTCTCAAAATATGAGCGCTCAGTGTTTCCTTGTGAAAAATCATTTGAATCAGTTTATCAATGTCAACATATTTCCCTTTAAACTGCTATTTATCTATTGGTATCTTTGTTTTCAGGCTTGACAAATTAGGGATCACACATTTATAATACTCGCCTGAGGCTTAGTTAAACCTTCCTGTGTGGCCACAGGAGCTGCAGATTTGCTGTCTGACTTTTGCAGCATTTAAGCTTCTCTAGACTGGAAACTCCACTAGACTACTTTTGAGCCACTGTAGGGAAATTCAGCTTTCCACGTCCTCTGTCAAGCTATAATGATCCCAGAGGAATCGCCCAGCAGCCTCAGACAGTTTCTCTTTGTCTGGACAAACTTGGACGCTGCAGTGTCATGGAAGTTCAGACGGTGCATGACCTTGTATGACTCCAGGGTACCCAGCTGTTTACACTCTGTCCATTTCATGTGAAGTCTAAAGGAGCTATAAATGGGTTAAGTCCGTATAGTCCGACACCTGAATATATTTGTTTCCTTTCCTCATAAAGACAAATATCTATCCAAATACTTTATTTTAGAGAATCCACCAGCCAGCCAGTCATGTGTTGACATGCCCCCATTAAAAAAATCAGAAAGGTCGACTGTGAAAATGGTTCTCTCCATAATTCTCCACTTATTTTTCCATGCTGAAACATTCCATAACTACAAAATACTGCTCAGTGAGTTGCTGTTACGTAAGAGGAGAGCAGCAATTGGGTAAAAGGAACCCCACATTCGTCGGCCTGGTTACATGAATTCTGAGCCACGTCCCTCTTCCAAGGTCAGGAGCAGATTCCTGCCATGTTTGTGGGCAGACGGCCGCCTAGAAGAATGGGCGACTCTTGCTCCAGTGTGGATGGTTAGTCATGCAAATTGAAAGGCAGCTGGTCCAAGCTGCATTCCTGTGGAAAAACTGGATTCTGTGTTCATTCTGAACTACATGACCTCCAGCTTTTAGACTTTTTTGGTAATACCCAAACCTGAGCTTCATTAACAGCTCTTTACGGTTAAGAACATCGAGGGTTTGAACGTCTTATAAGCACGTCATCATTTAAATAAGTGAGTAAACTAAAGAAGAAATGCACCATGTAAGCTCACAGAGGGCCCTTTTCAGAGATGTCAGGTTCCAATTTGAGAACACTGCTTCACTTCAGAGAAAGTGTTTACGCTCTCTCTGCCTCTCTGCAGTGTTTCCTGTGCGAGCGAGCAATTAACACGTGGTGCGAAGTCAGTATTGAGTCAGAGGCTGCTGCAAAATCTCAGAGGACACATCTGTTCACTTTTGCATATTTTATGAATACGATTGCTCCATGGCGTAGGCTGTGCTATCACACATTGCAAACATTTAGGTCTAACCACAAAACAGTTGCCAGGTGGAAGAGGTATTTAGATTAGGGCTGACAAAATTGTATATTTGTTTTAATGACACAGATTTCTTTAATGCATTAATGCTAGAGTGAAGAATATGGTATCTTATTAAACTAGAAAACCTAAGGAATCCATTGATACCAACCATGTCATATGAGCTTGTCGGGAAGGAGGTTAAATAACGCTCTAAACTTGTGCTTAATTTTGGGGGAGGAAAAACTGTCATGGCCATTTTCAAAGGGGTCCCTTGACCTCTGACCTCAAGCTATGTGAATAAAAATGGGTTCTATGGGTAACCACGAGTCTCCCCTTTACAGACATGCCCACTTTATGATAATCACATGCAGTTTGGGGCAAATCAGCACACTGATAGCTGTTGTTGCCTGTTGGGTTTGAGTTTGCCATGTTATGATTTGAGCATATTATTTTATGCTAAATGCAGTACCTGTGAGGGTTTCTGGACAATATTTGTCATTGTTTTGTGTTGTTATTGATTTCCAATAATAAATATATACATACATTTGCATGAAGCAAGCATATTTACCCACTCCCATGTTGATAAGAATATTCAATACTTGACAAATCTCTCTTTAAAGTACATTTTGAACAGATAAAAGATGTGTGATTAATTTGCGATTAATCACAATAAACTATGGACAATCATGCGATTAATCCTGATTCAATATTTTAATCGATTGACAGCCTTAATTGAATGCATTTCCTTCTTAATACAACATTTGCTTAGCCAACTTCTGGGAGAATTTGAAACTTACATTGCTTACATCCATGTCTGCTTGCTATGATGAACTTAAGTAAGTCCAATATTCACTCTCTTTTAGCTCTGTTTTTGGGCTCCACCATCCAAGTATTAAAAGGAAGCATCAAAAGTAAACTTGTTATGACAAAATAATGTGTTATATATGATTGTTTTTTCATCTTTTTAATGGTGTAGCTGGTCAGGTGGAGCTGATTTTAACTACTTTATATACAGTTGGATAGTAATCTACAATAATACATCATATTTTATAAGATCGTAAATTTTGTATGCTTTAAGATAGACATTGGGAACATGTTCTAACCAACAGTATCAGCTAATTAAACTGTTGTTCTGCAAACACTTTCCAGACGCCCATAACAAAGACACAACAGGATGCTCAACTCCCAATTTAAAAATCTCAAACATCCACCCGTGCTACTGAGAGCCCAGCGGGTTGTAATCCAATGCAGCATAGACACACACCTACTTGAGACTCTTGATCGGGCGCCATGTCTTCTAAACGCTCTTGGATATGGCTGAAGTGTATGGTATGTGTGTGCATGAATGGTTGGGTGTGAGTGCTTGTGATTGAACCAATGTCTGACTGCTGATGTGTCCATTAGAGCTGTGCTACAGTATATGAGGCCATGGACTATGATCATAGAGAAATGGGTGACAAATGTAAAGGTGCTATTGATATTGGCTCACAAGCCTTATTAGAAGTGGGAACCAAATGTCCGATGTCTACGTTGTGTTACATTCCTGCTAATGTACAAATCTTTGAATCAAAAGAAAACTTAAAATAAGGTTCTTCTTCACCTGAATTCAGTGCATTTTCGTTTTGCCTGTCTGCTCTCTGTTGAATATTACTCTTCTACTCTGCAGTCGCAATATTCAGGAAAGTTTTTCAGAGGCTGTCATTGTATGGTTCTTGCTAGTGCTAGAAAATATTGTGGGTTTGGACGAGCGGTTAAAAAGTGACAAATCAGTGTTCCGAGTAAGTTATTAATAACTTACAGAAACATTGTGTGCAATAGTCCACTTCTTCCCCTCTCTCTGTCTCTCTCCCTCTCAAACACACACACACACCAGCTGTGGTGGTCATTTCACGTATTTCTGCATTGTTTGGGAAACGCTTGATTTGATATGCAGCACAGTTTTCTATGACATGCATTTTGAACATCAATATCCCAGTCAATCATGTTCAATTAATTGTAGGAAGTTAAAATCGTGATCGCGATTAATATTCGATTAATTGTACAGCCCTAGTTGCATGCATAAAGTTACGTTATATTGAAGAGCAAACATGTCCAGTTATACAGCAGTCTTTTCCGATGTATAATTATACACAGGGTTTCTTTTGCCAGTTATGACTACGTCTGAGTCATAAGTGCCAGCACTTCCTCTTCCTCCTCACATGAGGAAACACCCTGCGCACAGGGCATCAGTGACTCAACCTGCTGTACCATTAATATCTAACCATAACCCTAAACTTTATCTTTGTATCCATGGCAACGACTCAGCCTTAAGGGGAGTGTTTTTTCCAGAGCAAACATCTCACAAATAGGGAGTCCCAGTCTCACTTTTTAAAGGTTGTTACAAAGCTCCTCGACTCTTATCTCTGCAGTCTGCTGATCCGAAGCGCAAAACCACAGCTTGTTGCCACGGGAACGCCTGCATGCTTAGGCCTGTAGAGTAGTAAAGCACTAATTCCCAGGTGTGTGTTGATTTCCCTGCAGGCAGGATGGCAGTGCAACATCCAGAGTTCGACCGGGCCGGAAAGGAGCCGGGCCTCCAGGTGTGGAGGGTGGAGAACTTTGACCTGGTGCCCGTCCCCGAGAACCTGTACGGGGGGTTCTACACCGGAGACGCCTACCTCATCCTCAACACCATCAAACAACGCTCCGGAAACCTGCAGTTCGACCTCCACTTCTGGCTGGGTGAGTGCAGTGAGACGGACATTATGATGTGTTATTACAGAGAAATAAGCAGAGACAAACATTTCTGGATCCATTTTGCTTTTTTAATGTGATAATTTGCATGTGACGTATTAAACCTGGAGGATGAGAAGTGAAAAACATGTAGAAAAGCCCCCTGTCTTTACATTTTTAAATAACAGACGATACTGTACGTTAACAGACAAAGCTGTGTTTACTGCTGCTGTTGCGTTTTATGTTTCTGCTGCATCGTCTCATCCTGCTTACTTAGATCAGCCTCTAACATTGTGACAAGTCTTATTTCCTGGGACAGATGTGCTTTGTGATAGATCTTGAAAGGCTTACAAGGACACAATTTCATAGCTGACATTTTTTTTTCAATGATCTAAAACCCTGTGTGTGTGTTTTTGTTTCAGTACAAGGGGTTTTGTCTAGACCATTTTGCACCAACATTCACCAATTGTCATTGGTCACATTGTCTAGGATTGTCTCTGGACTAATGTTTAGTCCTGTAGATGAGTATTGACAGAATCTCTTACTGTAGGATTTAGCTTAACGCAAACAGGAAAGCGAGAAGCTGAGTGGGTCTTTTTTTTATTGATTTCATGTCCTTTTAGTCAGCTTGATTGATCATGGAAACAGCATTTACCAACAAACAGGATCTGATGTAACCCTCCCACATGCTGCTGAACTACTGTGTGTGTGACCAGAAATAGACTAATGTTACATGTATAACTGCGTCTGCTGGGATCTGACCCACTGCTGCTCCCACATATCGATCTCCTGATTCACTGAGTCCGCAGTGAGCGAATTCGTCAAACACAAACACAATGTGTCTCTCTGGGTAGATGTGCAGTATGACTGCTGAGATAAAATAAGGACCAGGATTAATATGGAGTACGTCTGTGGTTCCTCTGGTGCAGGTGATTGCTGCACCGAGGATGAGAGAGGCTCGGCGGCCATCTTTACAGTCCAAATGGACGACTTCCTGGAGGGAAAACCCATCCAGTACCGCGAGGTCCAGGGACACGAGTCCAAAACATTTCTTGGCTACTTCAAGCCTGGACTAAGATACATGGTAAGATGTCATGTTTATAGCTGCAAAAAAATCTATATATAAGGAATAAGATGCATGTTTTTTTGCCTTTGTTTTGCTTATGTGGAAAGTTGGATTTCTGCCTGTTTACTGACATTTTAAAGGTTATTTTTCACCATATTTTAAACATAAACTCTATTTTTTCATTCAATATCCATAAAAATATAAGAATCAGTCATTCAATATCAATAAAAATATAAGATCCACTCTGTTATGACACCATTATTTTGTAAATCAAGTGTCTAAATTTGCAAATATCCTTTTAACATTATTTATTTTTTTTAATTTAATTTTGTTGATGTTGCAGCCACTTTTCTTAGAAGGCAGATACTTTATTTTGAAATTGCAATTCTTACCTTCCAGAAAGGAGGCGTGGCATCTGGGTTCAAGCACGTTGTCACTAACGAGGTGGTCGTGCAGCGGCTGCTCCAGGTCAAAGGTCGCCGTTCTGTCCGGGCAACGGAGGTGGCGGTCACCTGGGACAGCTTCAACCAGGGAGACTGCTTCATCTTGGACCTGGGAGCTGTGAGTCACACGGAGCACCTCAATATTAGAAATACATAATAATATGATGTGATTGTCGTCATTTGATAGACATATACTACATGGCCAAAAGTACAGATGTTGTGTCCGTTTTGCAACCTGCAGCTACAAGGATTATGGGAAAAGAGGTCTTAATTTGTGTAAAACACGAAATGTTACTGTAGTTCCACTCTATTGACCTACTTTGCAATCTGCTCTTCTTCCTGCTGTACAGGAGATTTACCAGTGGTGCGGCTCCCAGAGCAACCGCTTCGAGAAGCTGAAGGCTACTCAGGTTGCCAAGGGTATCCGTGACAACGAGCGCAGTGGAAGGGCCAGAGTCTATGTCTGTGTCGAGGGCGTGGAGAGGGAGAAGATGATAGAGGTGAGATCAGTGAATTATGAGAACAAATGAAGTCTCAAACCGACTCCTGTGTTAAAACGGCTGCTTCTGTCCTCAGGTGTTGGGTCCTAAACCAGATCTGCCTGAAGGAGCCTCTGATGACATCAAAGCTGATGCTTCAAACAGGAAGATGGCCAAACTCTACAAGGTGAGAGAGGAAGTGTGGGAACACCCCAGACACAAATCTCTTGTTATAAAGGGCTCATTATTTTAGCAATTCTCTCCACCTCATGCCTCTAATCAGCCTCTCTCTTCCTTCGCCCCGATGCAGGTGTCCAACGCCAGCGGAGGCATGACCATCGCGCTGGTGGCAGCAGAGAACCCGTTCGCCCAGAGCGCCCTGGAATCCGGTGACTGCTTCATTCTGGACCACGGCTCCGATGGCAAGATCTTCGTCTGGAAAGGTCAGTGCTGCAGGGTGCTGCAGTGGATGTAGTGTATTTTGTTTAAAATTAAATTAAAATACTCATATCACACCTTTTTTTTCTTACTTGATTCAATAATCCTAACCTCAGCTATGTTTTCTCTTTGCTCACAGGCAAAGACGCCAACATGGACGAGCGAAAGGCAGCGATGACAGCAGCAGACGAGTTCATCAAGAAGATGGGTTACCCCAAACACACTGAGGTCCAGATCCTGCCAGAGATGGGCGAGATGCCGCTCTTCAAGCAGTTCTTCAAAAACTGGCGGGACAAGGATCAGACAGTGGGCCTGGGCGTGGCCTACATCGCCAACAGCATCGCCAAGATCGAGAAGGTGGACTTCGACGCATCCAGCCTGCACGACTCCCCCGCCATGGCTGCCCAACACGGCATGGTGGATGACGGCAGCGGAGAGAAACAGGTGAGAGGACGGAGGCTGGACATTTGTACTACCTTGAAGACCTGGGGCTTTTGGAGGGCACTTTGGGACGTTGACCGCTTTGCACGATTGATAATTAAATTTTTTTCTTGACAGATCTGGCGTATCGAGGCGTCCGAAAAGGTACCAGTGGATGCATCCACACATGGACAGTTCTACGGAGGAGACAGCTACATCATCCTTTATAACTACAGCCATGGAGGACGTCAGGGACACATTATCTACATGTGGTGAGAACACGAGAGACTAACAGTTCAGATAAAGCTGAATTAGGCAAGATTCTGTTGTAGAAAAGTATTCCCATCATAACTCTAAAGTAGAACGTCATCTAATTATAAGAGCAATGGGCTTTGGGCTTTTTCGGGAGGTGGTCTTAAAGAGACAGGCGCTAAAATGGAGCGTTTCAGACAGAGGGTGAATACAGGTATATTTAGATGGACAGTATGAGAAAAATAATGTGTTTTTTCGAACATTGAAGCATGTAATTAGCATCTAGTACAACCCCGAAATACAAGTATGAACCTGAAAATTAGCATGAGATGTCCCCTTTAAGGTACTAGTATTTTGATATAGTAGATTTCCACTTAACTTTAATTTACCTTGAAAAGAGCCCAGTCTGTGCCTGTTGTTCTGTTCAGTGTAATGATGCATTTAAACTGTCTCCCAGGCAAGGCGCAGACTCCAGCCAGGATGAAATCGGGGTCTGTGCAATCCTCGGCTCCCAGCTGGATGACGAGCTCGGCGGTGGGCCTGTGCAGGTGAAACACATCACTCCTTTAGTGTCTTTGAGTTTTCACGAGCTTACATTCATCTCATCTGTTATTAAAGTCTCTGCTCTCCTCTGGCTTACTCAGCGCAGTCACCTCCTCTCTGACCTTTACGTCCTCTTACTGTTTCTCCTCTCCCTGATGGTTTCCCCGCTGCTGCTTCTGTCTTCCTTGGTTTCCGGCCTTTCCTTTGTGTCTTCAGGTTGTTGGTGCTCCTATAACCACTCAGGTATTTCCCCCCCCCCCTTCCCTGCTACTCATTCTCACAAAATGACTCATGATTTTGTCCAGAGCCAATGAATATTTTTCACAATCCAGGTAAATGTGAATATCTAACTATCAGCAAGGGACAGTGGTGAAAATATTTTTAATATAACATACACTTAAACTGATTTTTTAGGTGGCTAAAATATGTTTTGCTGCCGGCCCCATCCACAGCAGTACATTGCTTTGCTCCTGTGCTGGTACTCTTGTCTGCTTCTCCAAACTGGGGGCGTGCCGACCGTCATCTACTGTAGGTTATAAACTGACTATGGATAAGTACCACATACAACCCCACTTCAAAAAAAACGAACTATCCCTTTAATGAACGTGATAATGAGTTAAATCAGATTTACAGTGAATCCATCTCGGTCCAAACACAAACAGGACATTCCGATGTGGATGTAAGTGGGAGGTTCCTTCTTCCTCTGTCGCCAACTCTGTCAGCTCCACATAAATAACAGCCCTGTTTCCAAAACTCTGCTCTGACCTGATGTTAGAGCAACATCATGGTGATTTAACCGGTCAATGACTGCTGGCTCTGTACTCAAGCGTGTCTCCATTCATTTATTTCTGTGTTCTGCATTCGCACTTCACTTCCTTTTGCATGTACCTTTGCAACCTTCGTGTTCATGTTTTGTGCGTGCTGTGGCACGACTCTGTGTGTGTTGAAGGATAGAGGAAGACTGGAACTTTAGAAGATATGCACTTGATTTGCACAGCACAGACTGCTGAAGCCTCACATTTAATTCTGTTAAACTCTGAAACGTATTCGTACACAGAACGAGCCTTGTTCCTTTACGTTCAAGTGTCTGAATCTGTCCAGTGTGGAAACATCTACAGATGTGACACGTTTGTGTTTTCCAGATGTTTCCCCGCTGCTCTCACTGTCAAAGTAGAGAACAGCTGTGTTGCACGCATCTTGACACTAGGGATTTCCTCAACCAAAGAAATTCTTAGTTGACTAACACTTTTCACTTCTCAGACCGGGAGGTTGCACCACTGGTTAGAAGCTGAAGTGAAGCTTCGTGGAGGTCTGTGATTGGTTGCTGAGTGGAGGATATGCAAACTTTTTTGCAACCGAAACAAGGAATCTGACAATAATTTAACGAGAGATTTGAAGAAAGATAACGAAACTAAAATCCAACTTTTGTGCTGTTTAGAGATGAGCAAAACTGGGTGACAAGAAGTTGAAACTGCTGAGAATGTCTGTAGTTTGGAAGTCTACAACTGTGGACAACAATATGTAAACCCATCATTATCCATTTCTCCATCCTCTCAGGATTAACATAATTTGCTGTGATGACTGCTTTAGGAGAAGACCCGACAGCCATAAATATTTATGAGAAAAGCTTCAGACCAAAGAGACTCTAATGCTGTGTTAAGACCTAACCTGCGTCATTGCTCTAATTCCACAAACTCTCACCACCTTGTGGCTCAGACAGTGAACACGTGGCTCAGCCTCATGCTGCCATCTTGTGTGTGTAGTCGGGATTGCAGCAGACATGTTTCACATATTGATGCATGTTTCACAAGGGTGGATCTGTCTGATGTGATGTGGTTGCACCACCTCGGGATGATTCACGTTGTCAAAAATGCACAAGGTATTTTTAAATACTGTAAAAACTTATCATCTTAACTTTTGTTGTTTGTGTGCCAGGTGAGGGTGGTGCAGGGGAAAGAGCCGGCCCATCTGATGAGTCTGTTTGGAGGACAGCCCATGGTGGTGTACAAGGGAGGAACGTCCAGAGAAGGAGGTCAGTCCGCTCCCGCAGACACTCGACTCTTCCAGGTGCGCTCCAACTCTGCAGGACACACCAGAGCTGTGGAGGTAAGAGGACATACTATACATCACTCACTCTCTCACTTTACAACAGACACAGGTGATTTTAAAGGGATAAGACTGGTGGTATTCTATATTTTTCTTACTGCTAACAAATCCCATGAAAAGACCAAAACCAACAATGAATTGATCTGTAGGAGTATATCCAAAAGCCTGATACATCTCCTTCCTCTGTGCCATAGAGCTCCATTGTTGTCCAATACACTCATCAATGAGCCACACTGTTGCAGTGGATGACTTGTTCCTTCATTACCATGAACGCACACACTGTAGTTTATTTTAACTCAATCCCACATTCACCATCCTGCTGCTGGAAATACTCAACCCCATCTCAGGGGAAGGCGTATGAATGACGCAGCATTACAAGGACATTCGGTGTGTCATGAGGATGCATTTGTACGGCACGCAACATAACTACGATAACATCATAGTTGGGCTTAAAATAAGTACATCAACTAAGTAAAATACATATGTAAACAACGTAACAGAAGTACAGACAACACGTCACAAACGTCACAAACGTCACTAATGCCCATACAAAACAATGGTCTTCTGGTTGAAAGTCCTTTGTTTGTTGGACCCATCCACCTCCCCTGATGTCCGCCATAAGCAGTCTTTTCTCCCTTTTATTCAACGTCACTAGCTCTGAGCGTAGTATATTTACGCGGATGCTTTACATTGCAGTCAGTACAGACTACATGGTGTACAAATGACACGCCAAAAGCAAGGACAGCGTTGTTATTGCCCGCCAAATGCCTTGCGAACTACGTGTCATTCATACGCCTTTTCGTGCAACCAGGCTGAAATACTCACTAGACTAGAGCAACAAATATGTATTATTCAGCAGCTGAAAATAGTCCTCAACAAATACACTATTTTCTGCTGTTTGAGTTTGCTGTTTGAGTTTGCTAAAAACTACAGTGCTCTTTAAATATCTATATCTATAGATCTATATCTATAGATATAGATCTATAGATATATACTGTATATGCATTTTGGAATGCATTCATTTTTTTGGTCTTTTCATGTGATTTCATGGGACAATAAGAAAAATATAGATTAACACCAGCCTGTCTTGATTCTACAAATTCATCTCACTCCTTTGGTTTAATTTTTTTTTACCATTACAGCCATATACAGTATAGTCCACAGTAAGGTGTGGCTGTCGCCTAATACATACCAGCATCCTCAAAAAAAAAAAAACATGTTCTACACATGTTAACTTACAATATCTCCGTGTCCACACAGCTTGACGCAGCGTCATCCAACCTGAACTCCAACGACGCTTTTATTCTGGTGACGCCCGGAGGCTCCTTCCTGTGGGTGGGCGTGGGTGCCAGTGACACAGAGAAGCAGGGAGCCCAGCAGCTGTGTGACATCCTGGGAGTGTCGGCCTCGGAGTTGACTGAGGGAGGAGAGACCGGTGAGGAAACGCCATTAACACTAACAATAACAATTTCTTCTCTTTTTTGTTTCTGTGTCGGATACAAACTGTAGTCAAGCTGTTTAAAAAAAAAAACACTTTAATGTGAAGCTAAACAGTTTTCTTTTTATATCTCAGCTGAAGTGAGGCCATCTGTATTAAAACAAAGGACCCTTGGTTGCATCACGCCTTTAGATGTTATCAGTAATCTTGTGATTTGCTTTCAAAGCTCGAGAAGACGCTGGATTCAAATAGAAAACCTCAGGCTAAAACATAACACAGTCAATATTTTATAAACACCAAGCTTTTAAGGACTGGCCTCGGTCGAGGGCTGCTGGAGACAACAGAAGAGAAATTCAACATTTTATTTCTGTGAGCTTTTACTAATAGTTTAGAATAGTTCCTATTCAAAAATCCACACAGTATAAAGAAACATGTTGGATTTATCACAGGGAGAGGAATTTGTTAAACAGTATGTTAACGGTAGTTACCTCTTTGACACTTATTTTCACACACGCATAGGTTTCCATACTCTTGTTTCACGGGATGAAAGTATCAATCCGCCCATCCCCAGTTTAAATATATAAAACTATAATAACTTGAAGTGCGTCTGTCCTCTTCACAGATGAATTCTGGGATGCTCTGGGAGGAAAGACAGAATACCGCACTTCTACTAGACTCAAGGATAAGATGGACGCTCACCCACCCAGACTCTTCGCCTGCTCCAATAAGACTGGAAACTTCATCGTAAGTCTTTGGTTTGAGTTTTCCTCTGCTGCTGCTGCACCCCTTTTAAATAATAAATAAATCAATACTAATGTCTCAGTTGAAATCAATACAGCTCCACTAAATCCTTCTCCTACTCTCAGATTGAGGAGGTGCCCGGGGAGTTGACCCAGGACGACCTCGCCACCGATGATGTCATGATCCTGGACACCTGGGAGCAGGTAAAGAAACCAGAGCTTAGACTGCTTTAGATGAATCGTACAGATTCAGATCAGAGTTACCGCAATGAAAGGGAACAAGTATGTATAAAACTGTTCCCATTTTTTAGGTGTTCGTCTGGATCGGAAACGAGGCCCAAGAGGAGGAGAAGACTGAAGCGATGGCGTCTGGTAAGAACATCTGAGATCTTTAAATCAAATACACATTATTCTGCTGTGCATTTGGGATTCAAGTATCCACGACTACTAGTAATCCAAACCTCTCCCTCGTCTCCCTCAGCGGTCCGTTACATCGAGACAGATCCGGCCAACAGAGACCCCAGGACGCCCATCGTCAAGATCAAGCAGACCTTCGAGCCGCCCACCTTCACCGGCTGGTTCCTGGGCTGGGACCACGAGTACTGGACCAGCGACCCCCTGGAGCGCGCCATGGCTGAACTGGCCCTGTGAGATCTCACTTGATCTCACTCCTCCATCCCTCCCAATCAGCCCTGACCTTTGACCCCTCTGCTCCGCCGCAAGCACTGAGCTCCAATCATAAGACTGTTTTAGCTGCCAATGCACCCAGAAAACTTTTTTACTTTTTGTTGTGTTTGTTAGGATACAGGTCGATGAAGCAGTGTTTTAATTCACTTTGTGTCAACCGATAGCGATAGAGCTTTAACAGTTACACAGGCTTCCTGTAGGGTATGCACTAAATACACTCTAGCTACTTTTAACGAAGCCAATTTTTCACTTTTATTTTATACGTCGACAAAAAAACCCGTTCACTAGTGAAATAAAGAGTCCTGGTGTGCCGCAACATCAGAAAACTCACTGCCAAGAAAACACCGCTTATAAAAAGCAATACAACCGATGCCTTAATATTCTTTCCTCTAGTTTACAGTTGAAAAAGGTACTGTTCCAGTTTAAGGATGCCTTTATAGATAGGTTTAGATGCCTCTTATGATATTTATTTTTTATTAAATGTCACAGATTCATGCCCAGGAAAGCTTGTGTGATGCTGCAATAGCAAACTTTAAATGGGGAACCAACGCTTTGCTGCTTTACAAACCAGTTACGTCTTCTGTGACACTTTCTAAGGTTTCCCTTGTTATAATTTCAATAAAACCAAATAAAACATGTCAAATGTGTTCATGTCTCTGCTTGTACAAACTCTGACCGGAAACACTGATCTGAAGACACGAACACCAGTCTCCTGGGCGAAAGTCATGTGTTTTTTCTCTATTCTTCTCAGTTCACAATTATGTGGATAACATACGAATTAATTTTGTGCTGACAATCACGAAAACAATTTGAACTTCTTGTCTATGTACACAAATCACTACATTAAATTTCGTGACTATTTCATGAACTGCTGTGCGACTGAGCTGCCAATTCTCGTTTGTTACCTCAGTAAACATTGTAAATATGAGTTTATGGTCTCAATCGCTAGTTTCAAGTCTTCTTCAATACAGCATGATGTTCATTTAGTAAATTATGGTCCCATTTAGAGTCAAACAGACCATAAAGCAGGGTATGCTTTAGGGCGGGGCTACCTTGTGATTGACAGGTCGCTACCACGGCGTTGTCCGGTCTTGGAGTTGTCTTGGATGTTTTTGTCATGGAACTGTAACCCTTTCCCAGTGTTTTCAGTTCATGAAAGTTAATTACAACCTTTTGAGACACCTGAAAATGTCTTATTCAGCATTCAGTTGTATTTAGCTCCACCCTCTCGTGTCCCTTCTGGTTGCAAAAAACCAAGATGGCGACGGCTAAAATGCCGAACTCAAGGCTTCAAAACGGCAGTCCACAAACCAATGGGTGACGTCACGATGACTACGTTCACTTCTTATATACAGTATATGATCCACAGACAAAGATGCTTTTTGATAGTGTCTTTATTTTAAGTCAGTTCATATATTTGTTTTATGTCAGGATAAAACTATATCAAACCATACAAAAGAAGTTTTGTTAGCTGCAGAAACTAACAATGGTGGAAGATTACCAAAATAATACTTTCTCTCTGTTTTAGCAACTCAAATATAAAGGAGTTACTGTAGTCAAATAATGTAACAGCATTTGTATTTCACAAAAAAATTAAAATCTGTAGTGCACCTTTAACCGTAGGTTCAGTTGTAACAAACCTGAAACCCTATCTAGCCACAGCAAAACTATAATAAATGCATAGGTCAGCAATTATATATATATATATATATATATATATACTGTATATAAACACATATATAGTAACACTACTTAGTCAGACAACACTAGATACTTTAACATACTTTTTCCAACACTTCTGTCCTTTATATGTCAAAAGGAGGAAAAATATAACAATTACATGTTTAAAGATAGAGAAATACAAAGATGTTCAACTATTTGGCTTGTTTACACCTATAATTAGTGTATATGTCATAAAATACCGTTGCTTAAAAAAAAAAAAAAAACAGGTAAATAAAGTCAGTCGTTTTCATAAGGACGTGCATAGAAATGTGACATTAGGCTGTAAAATGAATCGATGGCAGTGAGTTAAGGCTTTTGGCTGAGAATTTCTTTCCAACAGTCCCCGCTTCTCCTAAGCAGTTAAGTCAGAGAGGGAGTGGACAAAATAATAGGAACACCTGCCAGCCCTACGATACACACTGTACCACCTGTGTAGCTGATAATGTTCAACTCTACGGTAATGTGAGGTGTTCCTAACATATTGTCCACCCTGCTAAATATAAGATATACTGTGTATGAATAGAAAGCATACTGTAAACATATACAAGTAACATCCAGCCTGACGGTCAACCTTTCGGACATGTATTATGTAATCTGAGACGAAAGGAGCTGGCAACTGGAGAAAAGGTGTGTGTTTCTGTGTTATTATTTGCATGTCACTCTGGCCGATCCCTACTTTCTGAAGGGGCTATTTTAAGATTGCTGCATACCTCTCGTGCCGGTTAATTTTGTAATACAGCAAACGCAATCGAACATGATTATGCTATTGCATGGATCCATCTTGTGCCTCTAAAAAGGCAAAGGGGATCTTTTTACCAGCATGTCAGTGTTTCTTTCTCTCACTCTCCAGATAAAAGTCGAGTGGAGCAGGTCAAGTATAGTACTGTACGTTCTTTGAACCTTCAAGGGTACAATTCAAGTTTGAAGTATAAATGAGTGTTATACTAAAATTCAGTAAAAATATTCAATGGCACAGACAACATCTATAATACATTTAATTTGGTTTTGTGGATTGGGAATAAAACCAATAGAGTCCTAATCTGGATATAAGGAAAATACTAAGGTATAAAATGATGAGAGCACTGTGATGCTGGCAGTGGTTGCAGTAGTGCCACACTATCAGGAGATATTAGATGTATAAGTACATGAATATGTGTATGTTCTATGTGTGAAGGTGTAAGGCCACATATCCAGCAGGCACTTTCCTTGTTTGTAAAACAAATGATGAGAAGGTTCTTTAATAGTCAGGGAACCTTGCATGACTTCTACATGCGTAGCATAAAGAAAAGACAGATATAAAAGAGCAGGATAAAAGCTAAGCCACCTGCTGCACTATGGCTGTTTTTAGTTCAATCTCATAAACACTACTAGTAAATTCAGTCAGTGGTTGGCTTTCTGATTAACAGCTCTGAGCAACACAACCATGTGACACAAGTTACATTTCATATTTTTATCTTCTGCTCACCCGCTTAAGTGGTCTAATTAATCTATAAGGATATTTTTTTTTACAACAAAATGGCAGTTTGGAATCAAGTAACCAAAGATTGAAAATGGTTTTGTGTTGCAGGTTTTACTAGATTCTTAATGCAGACTACTGCTCCTGGTGTGGAGTTACTTCCTCTCACGCAGCCGCAGAACATGCATGCGTGTGGCCTGGCTGTCAGCTACATCAGCTGAGGTGTGTTCACATGCAACTATGGCGAAATGATAAAAAAAAAGGTTGGTGTTAGTCGCCACAAGTTCTTTGAGGGCAGCTCGGTGCCACATGAGCCACAAGCACAACTCCCTAAGCGTCATTTTAGCTCTGCTGGTTCAAAGAGACATGCTTAATAGACACAGAGGCCTTAATGTGTGTGTGTGCATGTAAGCGATGCATGTCGTGTGAGTGTGTGCGTGTGAACGATGCGCTTTCAGACTCCTCCTTAGTGTTTCATGAAGGCTTGCATCATCTCCAGCGGCAGCGGGAAGACGATGGTGGAGTTCTTCTCGGCAGCGATGGTGTTGAGGGTCTGAAGGTAACGCAGCTGCAGGGCCGACGGAGACTCGGCAATCACCAGGGAGGCCTCCTTCAGGGCCCGCGACGCGTTCATCTCTCCCTCCGCTGCGATCACCTTGAGAGGAAAACAGGAGGATGAACAAGACAGAGGGTGAGGGATGCCTGCACAGAATCAATACTAATATTTAGAAATATTCAACGAATACTGGTGTAAACCTTGGCTCTGGCCTCGCGGCTGGCCTCAGCCTCAGCAGCCATTGCTCTCTGGAGCTGAAGGGGCAGCTTGACGTCTTTGATCTCCACCCGCTCCACCTTGATGCCCCAGGCGTCTGTAGCATCGTCCAGAGTGGACTGAAGAGAACAGAGAGAGAGACAAGTGTTCAACATGTTTTCTTAAGTTTCTGGAGCCGCTATTGAAATATCTCATTTTATATATCAACAATATGATGTGATAAAAAAATATAAATAAATAAAAACAAGAAGTTCCTTTCCAAGATGAGCCCAAAACTCCCCCCTCTTTCAAAGTCAACCAGCTTGCATTTTTCAATTTATCCAGCAGATGGAGCTCAACATGAGCGCATGTTTCTCTCTTGCAGAAAGAAATTACATTGAGAGCACAGTTGCTGTAAAGGTAAAAAGAAAAATACTAAAATTACTCATGCAAAATTGCAACCACTGTCTGCATCATAGTACAGCAGTATGTATTTATTTATTTTCACTTTTATTGCATCAAGTATATCATGCAGGATGTTTTCAGATGAGCACCTACAGTACACATTAGGAGCCTTGTAGCCATAAAAACAGACTGGCTGTCTGTACAGAGAAAAGGAGCTTTGTTCTTGTTGTATTTATTCAAATCAGATAAAGCGTCCTACTGTGAGAGCAAAAATTAAACGTCTGAGGCTACGCTCTGTGCTGCACAGTCTTTATAGACAGCCCTTGTGTTTATGTTTATCTGTACAACTGTTGAACAGTGATTCAATCGAGGCTCTTAAAGCAGCAGCAAAGGAACCACTGCTGGTTCACAGGTTCGGCCATTTAAGCATTCAAATCACTACATTCCACTTCTACAGTAGTCAACTGAACCGAACAGATATCATCTGTGTGATTACTTATACAGTGTATGTTGATGTCCAAATTGCCGATCAATTCAACCCCGCTCCGTGCCAGATGATGGCGGCAATGTACAATTTGCCATTTGCAAACCCCCAGTATAATATATAGGAGGAAGAGGTTTAACCATTCTTCTATTGTGCTTCAGTGGGGATAGTGAACTGTAAACGCTGGGGTGGAGAAACCCCTATTTACACAAAAACACTGTTTCTAACTTTATCCACATCAATGTGAAAACAATGTACTGTGATACTGAACACATACAGTATATCTGATATTAAAGCAACATTATGCAACTTTTTTACCTTAAAATAACAGCTTTAAAATCCCTTTGATGGTACACTGACTTGTAATAGGGAGAATGGCGCCTCTTTCATTCTCACTCCGCGTCCCGAACACCTGTTCTTGCACTATGTACCTTTGGTGAGCGGGTGCAATCTCCCGGTAGAAGCACGCAACGCTTTACGGCACTATGGCTCTGTTCAGACCTGGTATTAACATGCGTCCTCAGTGATCGGATCACAAGTGAACAGCTCTAAGTACAGGTATGAACACACTAAAGACGCATTGAGGACGCATTGAGATCTGATCACTCAGACCACGTGTCTGGATCACATATGGCCACATTCTTTTAGCAGTGTGTACGCGAATGTGTCCTGGGCCACATTAAGGACCGTCTACTCAACCGACGTCCTGCTATGATCCGCGGGTCTCTGCGCTCCTCAGGTGAATAGACAGGCAGACGTGAACGCTCGTCTGCCTCGCGGCATGGAAACGGCTTCTGTGCGGTGCTCAGTCCATCTCTGTCCTCCTTTTCTCACACCTCAATCCTGACAATTGTGCTACTATAATACATAACGTTTAGCGGTTTGCGGTTTGGGTCGGGTTCGGGTGGTTGAGTAACACATATTTTTACATGTTGGGTGGGCGGATTGGCTCTCATAACGGACCGGTGGGTGTGACTGACCGCGCCTCATTAACGAGCGCAGTCAGGAGAACTCAAAACTAATTTCAAAGCTGCATTCCTAATCATTCAACCAACTGTGTTTTTCATCAAATAATGATAAGATAACATTTTATGTGAAATAGGAGACTAAAATAGGTGACTAAAACTGGACTAAAACATTTTGAGTTGTCGACGACTAAAACTATGAAGGATAAAAATGAATAAAATGTGACTAAAACTAATAAGAAATTTTCATCTTAGACTAAAACGAAATCTTAAATAGCTGTAACAGTAGGACTGCTTTGTCTGATTTGATTAAATACAAGAACAAAGCTCGTTTTCTCCATACAGACAGCCAGGCATTAAGAATAATCTGGATGAACTGGAAATTGTGTAAACAAACCATCCTGCTTTGTGATAACTTGCTCTGTACTGTGATGTTGTTCCCCTTCTCTGCTTTACATACAAAATAATGGTGAAATTTCCACCCAGTGAAAGTATTTCTTTTACTAACGGGAGCCACAACGCCTACCTCTACCTGACAGCTACCTCGTAGATCTGGTGCAGCTTGCACACGAGAAGCGCTGCTGCTGCTGCGGTGAGAGACTCATGTCCTGAAGTGTTGTAATGTGTGCGTATTTTAAAATTGTAATTCTGCATCTGTAATCTGATTACGTCTTTTCTTTCTGTAACTGTAATGGATTACAGCTACCTTTTTTTGGTATCCTAACTACGTGACGCCGTTCCATGTAATCCATTACTCCCCCAAGCCTGCTGACTGATCACTGACAAACCTTCTGGCTGTGTGCGCGTCAGAAATAAATATTAAATCAGTTACAGAAGCTCAACATAAACTGGAAGTAAAAGTTTAATGAATAAATAAATAATTGAACTCAAAGGCAAACTAACAGCTGTGCTCTACATGGAGCACAGGATTACCTAAGGTTTTCTTAGTTTACAGTGGATACACATTTTAACTGTTTGTTAGTTTAATTAACTCGGAGTTCAGGTGGCACTGTAATCCTGCATTCTGTTTTCTCTATGAGTCAGTCTGTGTTATTGGAGTCTCATATTATTGCCTACATTTATTTTTACTGACTACATGATGTGTTTATATATAATGTGTTTTGTTTTGTTGTTGTCAAGACTGATAAATGCTCTAAGATAGCCACAAAATTGGGCATTTTTGGCAACTTTGGGAGCAGCATAAGAAGCTGAAAACACAACATCATGACATTTTATTGACAATTTTGGGTCCACCTGATCAATGTACTTCTAAAATTCACTCCTGTTAGTTCTGATTTGATCTCCATCAACTACTGAGAAGGTTCACTTTGTTCTCCACTCAGCCACCAATAGTAGCATACAGTGGGTTTTTATTTTACTTTTTGCCGGAAAACAGGGTCGACGAGAGCAAAGTTTGCAGGCCAGAAAACTATGATTGACAGCTGCGATTGACAGCTGCTCTGAGCGAAGTAGTCGTGCAGCCGGAGGCTCAGGAATTGTACGAGAGGAGATGTAACTTTAATTTTCCATAACCATCACGAGTCTGTGTAATAGAACACGTGTCAATTTGCTCATAAATGTAGTTATAGAGATATTATGGTTAGTTGTTGCGTCTTTCCAGCCAAACTAATGTAAGCAGCTGGGTGGCTCAAGTTAACAAGCGGCGGCCGTGCTCGGCTATCACTACTGCGCAGACTCTCGCTCCAAATGACGTCTGTATCCAGGATATTTTGGCTTCACTTTTGTACAGTGGGAGGAAGTGGAGAGGCGGCGTCCATCTATATATGCAGTCTATGTTATAAATGTAGAAACAGGGTACCAAACCTTACTGTATATGGAATATTAGATAAACTACTTTTACCAGCATACAGTATTTCAAATTCTAATATCCAAACTAACAGAAAAGGTATGTACTAGATCTGTCACTTTTTCATAAAGTCAAGTTTGAACTAATTCAAACTGTGGTACTGTGATACAATACGCTGTAACTGTCGCATATGCATGTGCGGCCAGCGAAGTGCATTTGTCGGTGGTCAGAGTGTCGTACACAGTTGTGTCTTGTACAGTTGACGTTGCTCCATTCGTTTGCTCGCTTGTATCATCCTCCATTTTATTCATTAGTTCAGTTTACAGACACAATATGTCATACAGATAGTGAATTTTGAGAGCGCCCTTCTTTAGACCACAAGGCAAACTACTTCAAACGGTCTTTTGCGCTTGTAGACGGTAAATTTTGAATTCAAACAGGTCAGGAACAGTTTGAATATTTAATATTTTCCCAATGTTTGCACCAAAGTGTGAATTTCTAATGAAAAGTGACAGCCCTAGTATGTACAAACTGGTAATTCTGGGAAGCATAATAGCGCTAGCATGTTGTTTTGGATCACAATGCCAGCTAACAGTGTGTATAACGGCTGCTGTACTCTACCTGCATGCTGTGTGCGATTTCTTCACGGTCAGACAGGATCTCTGCCAGGTTCTTTGTACCCAGGACGTTCCTCAGGGTGGTCTGGGCCAACAGCCGGGTAGCAGCATCAGCATTGGTGATGTTAGCCACAGCCAGAGTAGCATTCGCGACCCGGTAGTACACCACACCATCGACACTCACTGTCACAGAGTCTTTGGTCAAAACCTGAGAAATAAAAGGTAGAAACTGTTTAGGGATGTTCAATGGAAATGTTCAAATGATTTTTATTGTTTTATTTACCAAAGAGTGCATTACTGGTGGGCTCTATCAAGAATCTGCACAATTATTTTGTTTGTCCTTTGAATTTCCGTGAATGTGACAAATTATTTGTTTAATGTAATTGGAAGTGTGCATGTCATACCTCTTGCGGTGGGATGTCGAAGGTGATGGTGCGCATGTCCACATTAATAAAGCTGTCAGTGCACGGCAAGATGAAGAACAGCCCTGCGGAATCACAAGAATGCAAATAGTTTTAACAAAGACTAAAGCCACTGTAAACACAATAATGAGGAAGCGTCTTCGCAAATGTTTGAAAACACCGGGATGAATGAAATTCTGGCAGGAGGCCAAGTCAAGCTCCCTTTATAAGACTGCAGCTGTGCTGACAGCGAGGCAAAGCTGTGGATATTTGCGGCTTTCATAAGCCCGTTTCAAGTCACAATGATTGAATTAGTGCATTAAACAATACGTGGCATGTGCCTGAGTGAAACAGACATGTGCTAGGTGTGCAATCATTTAGCAAACATTAATGCCACGCCAGTTAGAGACTAGTGGGCTGCATTTCCTGTCAGGATATTGTGTATTTAAATGGTGAGATCACAGCCATCTGCTCAGGAGGGGAAAGGAAGACAACAGCAGACTCCTCATGCCGTTTCCGTCGTGACATTTCCAGCATTCGATTACAACGATTACAGTTCCTGTCAGAGGAGTAAAGAGGCCTCGGTTGCTCTCAAACAGACTCCGTGAAACCATTATGTGGTGCAGTGGAAAATTCCACAGAAAAGCATCCTGGAAAAATCTTTCCTTTCAGTAAACATGGCAGCAGAAAAGTGTATACAGATGTGAAATGTTCCACAAACACAGCCTTTTTTAATTTTATGACTATCCCCGCGAGCCTGTTTCAAATTAAATATACAGGGAACTGTTCGCCACTGTGCCACTATTGTATAACAGCTGTTGTAGATGAATAGGGAGCCTGATTATGAGAGTGAGGGGCATTACGGGAAACTAAATGCTGAATTCAACTTTGGCATCTCAGGAATGTCAAGTTTGCTGGCAGAGAGCTATTATTACTCCACACTGTCAGAAACGGGGTCCCCTGGCACTCTGAGGAGTCACATTTCAGCATTTTAAGAGGACACCGCCTGGATTTTAGATCCCGTAAAACAAGAAATCAAAGATAAAAAAAGACAGTGAGTTATGAGATGTATGCAAATTATTCCTTGTGGGAGTCTGTATTTTTTACTTAAACAAATCTGCTGCCTTTCAAAAAGAGAAGTCACATCACTGAGAATAGAATGATTAAATCATTCAGACCTTGAACAGACATATATGCAGTAGCATTGCCAGACATATGGCTCTGTGGATTGGGAGCCCATATAAATGGAGCCCCAGTAAACTGGTGTATGTTGGTGCTCCTCACTTGGTTGAACTTTTGAGTTGGAAGGTCTTCTTGTTGTTATTATTAGGCCTTCCTTCCCATCCATCCCCTTCCTGGTCCAGCAGGAAGGAGATGGGTGGGAAAGTAAAGCGAGTGCAAGATTGTTGTACCAATATTAGCCGCATGGCTCTAGGGATGGAAATGGCCACTTCCTCTAGTGCAACCAGCAGGTTGACATTTGTGTTTTTGAGTGAAATGTATCAACTACTATTGGATGGATTGAAGTTTAGTACAGTCATTCATGTCACCCTCAGGTTGAATTGTAATCACCCACATAATCACATTGTGATCCCCTTTCTCTAGCACCATCATCAGGTCAAGTGTTTTATTTGTCCAATACCTTGGTTTAGGATCAAATACCTGCAAAACTAATAACGTTTTCATTAGTCTCAGCTGTACTTTGTGTTTAGTGCCAAGTAACAAACATTTGCATGCTAACTAGGGCTGTCATTCAATCAAAATATTAATCGGGATTAATCGCATGATTGTCCATGATTAATCGTAAATTAATCACACATTTTTTATCTGTTCAAAATGTACATTAAAAGGTTAATTTGTCAAGTATTTAATACGCTTATCAAGCTGGGAGTGTGCAAATATGCTTGTTATATGCTAATGTATGTATATATTCGTTATTGGAAATCAATTAACAACACAAAACAATGACAAATATTGTCCAGAAACCCTCACGGGTACTGCATTTAGCATAAAAATATGCTCAAATCATAACATGGCAAACTGCAGCCCAACAGGCAACAACAGCTGTCAGTGTGTCAGTGTGCTGACTTGACTATGACTTGCCCCAAACTGTGTCACTGTGATTATCATAAAGTGGGCATGTCTGTAAAGGGGAGACTTGTGGGTAACCATAGAACCCGTTTTCATTCATATATCTTGAGGTCAGAGGTCAAGAGACCCCTTTGACAGCCCTAGATTATATACAAACACTATTTGATGAGCATTGATGTGTGAAACATATCCCAATATCCCAATTACAGGACAATGATCTTAAACATACTGACAAGGAGTTTTTTAAGGGAAAGAGCTGAAGACTGTCCAAGTCCGTTAAAACAACCGCAAACCAACTGATCATGTGTTTCACCACTGAAGACTAAAGACACTAATGACAAAAAGCTCCCAAAACAGGAAATTAATGGCTGCAGTAAAGGAGTGGCAGAGCATCTGCTGGGAAAATATCATGTGTTTGCTGGTAATCTACATCATTAACTCTGTCACTGACTGGCTGGAGGGGGCAGTGTGCTGGAGTGCAGAGCCTTACATCGAAATGAATTTACTGCATTAATGACAAGATGAGCAGAAGATTTGTTCGTGTGACCTTTTAGTCCTGTTTGCTCACGTAGGTTCTATGACATCTTGTTTCCATGGACATATGGTTTAACAATGAGTGACTGATGCATTGTAACAAAGATTATCTGACTGTATTTAAAAACTAGTTGATAAAACAAACATACAAACAGGAAGTCCACACTATCCACCACACTGGCATCATTTCCAGTGCTCTGTCATATTTTCTATTGTGGTTTCTGCTGCCTGTAAGCCACTACTGGTTTAGGTTTTAGTCAGTCTTCTTCTAAATGCCTTGAGTTTACCGTAAAAAAGGGGAGGATGTGCCCACCCCCATGTTGATAAGAGTATTAAATATTTGACAAATCTCCCTTTAAGATGATTTTTGAACAGATAAAAATGTGTGATTAATCGTGATTAAATATTTTAATCGATTGACAGCCCTAAACTTTACATTTAATGAAACCAGAGAACCTAAACCTGACCTTGCATAAGAACTGGTCCCAAAGATATTCTAGTTTTATAAAGTTCTTTCTCCATGAAGCAGATGTTAGAGTGTAATAAAGTTAAATGATCAACGCTTAAAAGTTAGATGTTCAACTCTTATTATCATCCAGCAAATTACAGTATCTTCTAGACCCTGAGCCAAATTGTGTTTGGTTTGTTTAGCTTGACATTGCCTAATGTAGCAACTGGACTAGTAAACAAATGTCAAGACAATGAACAATTAATGAACCTTAACTAAGTGATGAAGACGAGTGTAAGATAATCCAGTGGGACATAGAGACACTGAAACCATATTTGAAGTTAATTTTAGAACAAGAACTGAGGCTGTGGAAAAAGTAAAAAAAATCTCTGACCTGGTCCTTTGGCTCCTCCTCGCAAAATGCGGCCCAGGCGAAAGATAATAGCTCGCTCGTACTCCTTTACAATCTGTGTACAGAGACAAACCACATAAATTGCTCGTATATGAGTCTGTTCTTTCTCTTATTTGACATTCTACTGATGTAATTGGATATTAAGATATGCTTATGGATACTAATTTTTTAAAAGCACGGAGAATTCACCCTGCACGCTGAGGATACTTTTAATTAAGTAAATGCAAAACAATGGTTCACCAGCTCTAAAGGCTGTTAAATAAATACACATAATATAAGAGATGAGTCTGCAGTACAAACCCTAGAATTTTCAAAACACTGAATAAACAGAAAGTAGGCCATCCTCAGCAATTTACTCCACTAAACCAGCTAGTTTGTTAAGTGGAAAATAAACACTGGGGGTGACGAGCAGCTGACCTTAATGCACATCCATACGGAGATGGGCAGAGTAAGCAGCATGAGGAGAACGGATACTGCGACCAACAGCCAGCCACAGCAGCCAATGCCAGGGTCTGGATCCTCCAAAACTGGGAGAAGGAAGACAAACACATGCACTTAAAATTAATTCAACTGATTCAACTCATCCGCGGGAATATATTAATATACACGGAATTTAATACAATTGCAAACAGCTGTTCAAAAAGCAAGTTATTTCAGATGCGACTCTTGACATTCTTTTGCTAATAATATATACAGTATTTCTAATGCAATCGTGCACCACAGCAGCTTTCATCCATCTCTGAAAACCCACCTTTTGTAAATGTGTATGTTTTGCCAGGTTTAAGATGCCGTTCGGGAACTTTGAGGAAATATAATAAAAAGTTATTTTTATAAAATGGTCACTATATTCTGACAGTGGTGCAAGAGACAGATAATCTGCGAAACTGGCAAACTCTGTTCTGTTACTGTAATGCCTATTTCTTGCTCCAAATGTTTTCAGAAACATATTTTAGTGTACTGTTTAGCTGTAAAATGAGAAAGTTTGTGACCCGGCAGCCATGTTGAAAACAGTCAAGCCAAAACCATGCACCGCCCACTGCCCGGAGCAAACTTAAATAACTTTTTTTTTAAATCATATTTGCCCAAAGTTACCGACTTCAGCTTTGATGTGGCCTCCACCCACATTTACAAGCTCTTAAGCATTTGTTAGCAGTCATATCATCCGCCCTGCCTGCAGCATTTGCTTCAATCAAAATTAGATGAGGACATGCAACCATTCAATGAATGAGATCCATACCTTCAGCATCATGTAAAGCATGCTCTCTTGCACCTACAGACAAAGTTATAGGTCAGAACGCCATTGAACGATTGTACTGTAACGTTACAGTGGTTAGGAATAGCTCGATAGTTAGTAACTAACGGATACGTGCAAAAAAAACGTTATTAATTATTCTAATTGTGTGAATGCTGTAATACAGCAGTGTGTTATCCAAATCTTTATTCAACTTCTTTTATTTCTTCCGTATATTGTTTGGACTCCAACTACTTCTGCATATTTTCAGAAACCGTTCAACTATCAAAATATTATTTATTTATTTATTTATATTACAGTACATTATTACAGTTTAGCTTCCAGCTTTTCTAGCAATGTATTTCAGCTCTTAGCTTCTTTAGGAAATGCAGTTCAGCTTCCAACTCTGCCACTTTTACATTTCAACTTCTAGTTTTTTTTTTTCAGCAGTGCAGTGCAATGCATTTGAGCTTTAACATTTTAAGGCAAGTCATTTCACCTTTCTGCAATGCTTTGCAATTCATTTCAGCCATCAGCATTCGCATGCATTTTCAGCAGGAAATGCATTTTCTAGTTTACTTTACTAACTCACCAACATGTCAATGATTGGCCTGGATTGTTGCTTTAACGTTGCATCCCTAACATTACGTCACGTACATAATCAATACTGATCACCAAGCTGGACCCACCCTGTGACAAAGGGCTAATCCAGTTGATTTTAGCTAATAACCAGGTTAGCTGTCAATTCCTTTAATACATAAAACGCTAAAAGGTTATTTCAAGATGTAAACAATACAAGGATGTCAGTATTACCCAGCTAGCTTAGCTATATCTGCAAGGAATACTGTTATCAATAAACATAACCTTAGAAAGCCAATGGCTGCACAACCTTTACGTGTTTACGTTAGCTAACTGTACACACAATAACAGTGTTATTCTACTAACCATATAGTAAGAAGTAGCTCTTTTGTTTCGCATTAGCAAATTAACCCTCAAGACTGGCACGTTATTGAACGCCTAACTATCTTACCGTTGCTAAGCTAGCTATTTTAACGTTGCTAAGCTACCTAGCTTAACGTTGCTAAGCTACCTATCTTAACGTTGCTAAACTAGCTAGTTTGTTTGATATTTACTTACTTAAACATGCAATTGTAAGCTATGAACATTAATGGAAAGGTAAAACAACTTTAAGTGTTAACCTAAAGGTCGTTTTTAATGAATAATGATGATGCCCTCTTGTAGCCAAAGCAGTCCAAACAATAGCAGACTTATTAGGTAAGTAAGCGTTACCTGTTTGGTGTTCTCGTCTTCTGGAGTCTTTCATTTTAGCTCGTTCGCTGTCGAGATCCATATTCAGCGTCTAATAAGAGATGTAACGGTGTCGGAAAGTGGTTGCAGCCCTGTGTGTTTACTGGAGTGACCGTGTGTCTGTATACTACTGCTGCTGCTGCTGAGGGCGTGGTGCCCATAAAACCATAGTATGTGTAGCTGTGACGCAGACAAGGAGGCAAGTGTGTTTTAGCCTTCAAAATAGTAGACCTAATTCATACACTCAATTTATTGTTAATAGTCTGTCTTTCGTTGCTGCAGAAATGGGAAAGTCCTGCAAAGTCTTTAGTCTTTTTGTAAATTGTAAACTACATTTCCTAAACAATCACCAAAGAAAGAGCAACAGTTATCCAGTGAGGTGTACAATGCATTTATATTTTATAGTGTTTGCTTACAACTGAGCAAACTCCATCTGCTGATGAAACAGAGGAAAAAATAGCATGTTGACTTTCATTATTTTGTCAAATATTTTAAGAAATTTCCTGATATTAACGTCTTCAGTATTTGTACTATGTTAAAAACAATAATAATTATGGCTGTTTATCGATTTAAAATATTTGATCGTGATTAATCGCATGATTTTCCATAGTTAATCGTGATTAATCACACATTTTTTACTTTTAAAATGTACCTTAAAGGGAGATTTGTCAAGTATTTCACACTCTTATCAACACGGGAGTGGGCAAATATGTTTGCTTTATGCAAATATATTGTATTGTGCACTCAAAAAATAAACTAGGGCACGTGTTTGATTAAAGGGACTGTTTGTAAGAATCAGAAATGCTTGTTAACAGCGACCCCTTGTAGCCGTTAAGTCAGCGAAAGTCAGCGTCATGTTAAAAACATGAACGAGCATCGCTCAAAACAGTGAGGTGATTGAGGAAGATTTGTCAAGTATTCTCTTATCAACATGGGAGTGGGCAAATATGTTTGCTTTATGCAAATATATATTGTATTGTGCATTCAAAAAAATAACCTAGGGCATGTAGATGCAACTTGGTTTTGCGGAACACCAGCTTCAACTTGACCTATCGCGCGGGCCTTATCCAGATTAGACCAACGTGGCATGCTGATGTTTGCATTGGAAAAATTCTCTGCCAATGCTAAACAGTGTATTCTCCTGTTGGTATTGACTCTTGTTTTTAGCTCCAGGTGCAGACAATCAGGTCTGGCCTGTTGGGTGCTGCGCCCTACTAACATGATCATTTAGTGTCTGCTACAAGCATCGGCATGCCACGCTGATCTAATCTAGATAAGGCCCATGTGACAAGGCAAGTTGCATCCTGGTTGAGGAATGGAAAACCATCCCACAGCAACGTGTGCTGCATATGGATCTTCCACCTTACTGAGGCTCCTGACGGTGTATTGAATGAATAAAGTGTATAATAGCCAATATGTCTTGTTTGTTCCTTGTTACTGATAGAGAGTTCAATCATCCAATCCCCCAAACAACTCAAAACAAGAGTCAATACCAACAGGACAATACACTGTTTACCATTGGCAGAGCATTTTGGCAAATTTTTCTTGGGCGCTACCCACATAATCAGCTGTGCTGCTCATCCCACAAATGCATGATCCTTACAAGTTGGACATCATTGTGAAGGTAAATAAACAAGCTTTCCAACGATGTAAAATACAATGTCAATTAGCATTGTCACAACAGAGAAATAATCCACCAAACACAAATTTCCAAACTTTTTTTTCCGAGTTTTATATGGTGTTCTAAAAAACACATTCAAGATAGACTGATTGTACTTGAGTAGTCTAGATGGAATATAGGTGGCAAGATTAAATTACGTTCATACAATTAATTATTTTTTTGAGTGTGTATATATTTATTATTGGAAATCAATGAACAACACAAAACAATGACAAATATTGTCCAGAAACCCTCACAGGTACTGCATTTAACATAGAAAATATGCTCAAATCATAACATGGCAAACTCAGGCCCCACAGGCAACAACAGCTGTAAGTGTGTCAGTGTGCTGACTTGACTATGACTTCCCCAAACTGCACGTGATTATCATAAAGTGGGCATGTCTGTAAGGGGAGACTCGTGGGCACCCATATTTTCATTCACATGTGTTGAGGTCAGAGGTCAAGGGAACTCTTTGAAAATGTCCATGCCAGTTTTTCCTTCCCCAAAATTTAGCGCATTATTAAACTACCTTTCGCGACAAGCTAGTATGACATGGTTGGTACCAATGTATTCCTAAGGTTTTCTAGTTTCAGCATAGCTGTATCTTATAATGCGTTATAGAAATTAGTGGCGTTAAAACAAATGCGTTATTTTCAAGTTAACTTTGACAGCCCTATTTTTAATATTTTCAAAACCCTGCCAAATGTTTACAAAGCAGCACAAATTTCATCTACTGTACCAGCCCAACTTAATCAAAAATAGCCCAATCAAACATCTATCTTATTGCTTGGAGCTTTAGTGATAAATTGAAAAAAAATAGTAGAGATATTTTGGTTTGTGCTGCTATCTGGATGATTATGTCCAGAGGTAATCTGTGACTGACAATTCAATAGCTTGAAGATAGACTGTAGTCTCCACCCATAGCAGGCACTGGCACACCGTTCTGGGTTGAGGTCAGGACCTCCAAGGTCCCTTTTTAAAGGCTTCCCCAGACACCAATGGTGCTGTCATCTTTGTGGAGCAGCTGGTATCTAAATTTGCCAGCACTTTAAAACAAGCTAATCTCAGCTGGCTATTTATAGGCCACTGTGCAGAATGAGTTAACAGCTGAAAGCAGCCCACATAAATAAGCGTCCAAACTAACTTCCAGTTGGATTTCTGTCGATAAATGCAAACCAGTCATTTTAACGTGCACAGGCACTTTTTGACCACAATGTGCCTGCAACCTGGAGGAGTCAGGCCTGTTTATACAGCTGCAGAGTAAGTTTGATAAAATTCAGAAATGTAAGCAAATTAGGTGCTTTTTTGGTTTGTTACTTGACTTGTGGTGAGTGAATAAAAATATATGAAGTGGCTACATAAGAAATGGGGATGAAGAAGAAAGAGGATGGCAGCTTTTAAAGACATGTATTGGACAGAACTACATATTTGAAGCACCTTATCTGAGTGACAATGGGCATGACATTTCTTGGAGGTAGTGGTAGAAAATTTCACATGTGTTGTTGTTATTATTAATTTGAAACTTTCATTTCCATTATTATTTATTCATATTTATTCATTTCATTTATCACACTTATTGTGTAATTTCTGTGTTTTTGAAATAAAATAACACCACAATGAATTAGAATCATTTTAGCAATTTTCCCAAAAATAAGTTTAAGTTTTTTAAGTTTTATAAAAAATTAAATTTAGGTTTAAAAAAATAAAAATAAAATTAACAAAATGTGTTTTTTCCAGCTAAATAGTGACCACTGGTGTCAGTATAAGCATATGTAGCTGCCTAGAAGGCTGGTCCCTATCAAGCTGCCTAGAAGTCTGCATGCTGGGCAAAAATTACCCAATGGCACACAAACCCCACCTTTTGTAATCTGTTTATTCAGTTAACCTTCAAATTATGTGGCTCTTCACTTCACTTTGCATTGTTTTATTTAGTTTAAATTATTATTTTTAATCTAACTGAAATTGATTTTATGTAATGAATTGCTAAGAGTTGCCCCAAATTAAAATAAATGTTGCAAGTTTTCAGAACTGGGTATTTTCAAAAACAAAATAAACCGGTCACTGTAATTTAAATCACCTTAGATATCCCCACAGCACATGCACACATTATGATGAAAATAATGGAGGTAAAGCCATCAGGATTAAGTTTTAAAAAACTGTCGTAGTATAAAGAACACACCACCATATGTATAAAATTGGAGTAAAAAAGGTTTACTTTTTTTATGCAATCAGAACAGTGTACAGGCTGGTCTCGTACACCGTTCATAGCTATACCTACAAAAAGTAATGCACTGTAATTTGTGTGTATCACACAAAATCTATTTGTGTAATTCACGTTATCTTGAACCAGAAAATATAAAGAGCGGCGAACACCATGTAGGTAGGAGGCCGGGGTGGACGGGTGGGTCAAAAAATAACGGACTTTTGCCCAGGAGACGGGTGTTTGTGTCCCGTGGGAAACCAGAATTCAACGTTGATTTATTTGTCACGTAACTTAAACTACAATCTTTTCCTAAACCTAACTAAGTAGTTTTGTTGCCTAAACTTAAGGAAGTTGTTTTTCTGTGAAGACGGAAGTTTATTTTGAAAAGACTATACATGTAACAAGCTGAAATTGACACATGTTGCTGGACATTTGTAAGAAAACAAATGAAAAAGTAATAATAACTTTTTCATAGGACATCATACGAAACGAATGAGAATACGTTGCCCTGTAACATCAGAATCATAGCAATTTGAGAGGGCACATACACTGAGATGACGCATATGTTTGAAAATGAAATAAAGTAATGACTGAGTTAATCTTTGCATGTAAACTATTAATCAAAAATCAGTTGTGTTTTTGAGAATCGATACAGTATTACAAAACATAATATCGCGATACTCAATATTTTCTTACACCCCTAATATAGACACCATTTTGGGGAATTGCTACAGTGCCTTTTTTTTAACCAATCCATATTTGTAAGCCCCTTTAGTCTCAGCACCATCTATTTCAGTGACAGACTCGTATATGTGGAGTTCAGGTGGTGTCCTGCACAGAAAATCCAGGCAATTCCAGTATAAGTGTGATTATCCCGGGAAAGCGAAGGGACGGTGGCTATGCATGTTGGAGTGGCCTATAGAGCTCCATCCCATCTAATCCTCTTTTAATTAGGGTGAGAGAAAATGCGGGACCCCTCCTGGATTAGTCACAGCACATTGACAAAGCACCAAGCTGGGACCAGTGTACAGGACTGGTGGCCAGTGTGGCCAGTTAGGTACAGGGAAAACCCTCTCGAGCGTGAAAAAATGCCTTCTCTTTTCCCTGCGGCTACCTGGAGTCTGGCCTCCCTGCCTCTATAAACCAAAGTGTCTTTGGTCTCTGGTGAACAGGGAGGATAAGTTACACCATATGATTCGCTCATCTCCAATCCTTCCCCCCACTTTCCACTCTCACTTGATAGGCTACTGTATGTGCGGTTACACTCGCTCCCTATTATCCACCCTTTTTGCTAATCCTACAGGGTACTTTGCCCTGCTCGTTATCTCTCTCCATCCTTAACTATCTCTCTTCATGCTCTATCTGTCCAGTTGTTCATCCCTCCTTCTTTTCTTGGTCAATAATGGAGGCTCAGCCTCATGCTGATGAGGATTGAGGTGAACAAAAGAATCAATTAAAAGCCAAATAGTCTGCACTGCCTACTCAGATCTTTGAAAGTGTACAGATGTATCATGGTACAAAGTAATACAATCGCAAATTAATCGTATATTTTTTATCTGTTCAAAATGTACCTTAAACTCTTCTCACGATTTATAGATATAAGGCCTATTGTAATTTGTCATTTTTAAAAAGCGGGTGCCCAGAAAAAAAGGCTTGGGAAACACCGTTTACAATGCAAATTGTATGTTTTACTGTAATAGTTTAAAAATAGTTCTGAATCAGAGATTTGTTGCACCTTCAGGAGGATTTTAGGTAAATGAAGAAACACAACTGGAATGATTTTGGATTCACACAAAGAACATTAACTGAGCATATAAAATCAATAATCAATCAATAAACAACCAATATAAAGTGCAGCTGGCATACATAACACGAGTTTGCACGTGTCAATGTCAATGTGGGCTTTGTTTTCTGTAAAAATCTTGGATTCCGGCTGTGTAGATGTTTGATAAGTGACTGGATAAGTGACCACTGGGGGTCACTGAGGTGGTTCCAGTGAGTTCCCTGCTTATAGTGCAACTATCAGCAGAGAACAGCAGTAACCAATGAGTAAATTTAACTGATCTAGTGTAATCAAGCTCTGAAAAAAGCATTGCTTTTACTATAATGAATAAGAAAAACAGTTTTCAAAACAGAATCACTTGTATAGTTTTTATATCAGAGCCTCAGGAGTCAAAAAACAGAACTCCTGCTCTATGGAAAACAGGAATAGACTGAGAGCAGGAACACGGATGTTTGTTTTATATACAGTCTAGGGTAATTGTTCTGGGTTTACTATGGTTAACACTCCATTGATATGTGGACAATTATGTAGTTGTGTATCAGATAATACTGATAAACAAATGGCGTCAGATGCATCATTTCCACAGGTGATGCTGTGAAAAGGTTTGTGGATTGATAACGTGACTAGATGGCAGTCGACATATGAATTCATCATCTCTCCATGAATAATAACTGTCCAAGACAATCCGCATACAGTATATCATGTTGTTTCCAGCTGTTTATTTCCCCACAGAGCCAACAGTTGTCATTCTGAATGTTTGAATGCAGTATTTCCCTACATCAATCTGTCAATATCAAGTCAGTCTTGCTGGAGATTTAATAAATGGCACATACATGATGGAACAATGACTTTGACCAGTTAGTTTAACTTTGAAAATATGAGATCAAGGTTCTTAAGTTTTAGTTATTTGGACCAATCAATGCAATGCTAAGAATATAATTGAATAGGGACATGTATCTCCTTACACAATTTGGTAAAGAATCTCATCAGCATCATCTGAGAGATTACGTGATGTACTGAAAATATGACCTGTTGGATAAAATCACTGTAATAAAGCGGTGACACACAATTTTAAAGTCTGTCAAAATACAAACAGAGGAATCTCGACTAACCAACTGAAGGTTGTACCTGAGCCAATCAGGCTTCACAGGTGACATTTGGAACCCGTGACGCATTGAAACCATCAAGGTCTCATTGTGGTTGGCAGGTTGGATGCCCGTTGAAGGTGGCAGACATTTTACTACAGCCTTCAGGGCATACGGTCTCATTGGACTCTCATGGACCCATTTTAGCAATCAGCTTAACACAAAATGAGTACAAACTCAGATCTTCATATCTTATACTTGGATGATGAAGAGTTATTATTGAGATATTATAAGTCATATTTAAAAGAAACACATACATGAGTTATAGTATTTTATGAGAGAAATTTCCCATAATTGGAAACTCAGCTTAAATATGATAGCGTCCCATATATAAATATTATTTCTAGGGCTGTCAAAGTTAACGCAATAATAACATATTAACATAAATTCATTTTAACGCCACTAATTTCTTTAACGCATTAATGTAACTTGTGATTTATACTGAATACTGATACTGGCATCACATTCAACTATAAAACCTAAGGAATCCATTGGTACCAACCATGTTACACTAGCTTGTCGCGAAGGAGGTTAAACAACGCTCCAAACTTACGCTAAATTTTGGCAAGGAAAAACTGGCATGGCCATTTTCAAAGGGGTCCCTTGACCTCTGACAATATTTGTCATTGTTTTGTCTTGTTAATTGATTTCCAATAATAAATATAAACATTTGCATAAAGTATATTTGTCCACTCCCATGTTGAGAGTATATTAAGAGTATTAAATACTTGACAAATCTCCCTTTTAAGGTACATTTTGAACAGATAAAAAATAATAATCGTGATTAACTATGGACAATCATGCGATTCATTGCAATTAAATATTTAAATCGATTGACAGCCCTAATAAAAAGTAAATGCCACACTCTTTTGAATAATTAGGACCAAAACCAAACTGTAATGGGTGGAAATAATCACTCCATTCTAGATACTTCAATAACTGCTGAGTTACATTTTTTAATCACCATTATGAGGTAAAAAAAAAAAATAATAATGATTGCTGCCTACAGTTCAACTTCTTCCCCATTTTCATCACAAGTGCCCTCCACTGGTAGTATGAAAAAGGACAATGTGACAGACAGTAATGCTGTGTATTAATGTATCATAGGCCGATATTGACCCTCTGGCCATTTTGGACTGAAGGTCAACACCGATTTGTATATGCCATATGGGTTATTATGTGAACTCTAGGACTGGAGCTTATACATCTGTTGAGAATTAAAAGTGAAGATCCCTGAGCAGAGTGATGTTCTATTCAGGAGTCTTTTATTTCACTGTAAATGTATAGCTCACAGTTTCAGTTTCAGTTTCTCTGGATTACATTAACATCAGACAGGATCATTGATGCTGAGGAGGATGAGGTGAAGAAACGGACAAACTTCAGTAAACTTCAGCTCTTCCTGCCTCTCAGCCTGTAACACTGGGTGGCAGTGTGTCCCTCTGAACAAAAAATCTCTCACCTTCTGTCTCCAGCAGCAGAGGAGCTCAGTCTGAGAGGAGTCAGTCTCTGAGGTTACATCAACTAGGTTTAATCAGTCTGGAGATTAAATATCCTAAACATGACTTTAGCACTGTCTAAATCACTGGGCATTATTTGTATTCACTTCTATGCATCCAGATAAGAACAATGTATCAACATGAACTTCCTATCTGGCCTCAGACAGGTGCAAAAAAATTAAAAAATTAAAGTGCCAATGCATTTTTAAACAAATGCCTGAGGCCAAAATTATTACAACAAATATAAACAAACATTTAAAGTCAGTCATTATAAGTTGTTTGCTTTAATCTATCAAAGAAAGCCAATTGTCTTTGCTAATAGCTGTGAAATGTAAGGGATGCACTCACTATGTAAATATGCTTTTTGTAAAGCTACAATGGCTCTTGTTAATTAATTAAAAATACTATAAAATAGACTTTAAAAACAAATTGAAATCCTGAAATTGTTCATACACTCTAGATTTTTAATCTTCATATAATTGTATAAACTGAATGATATTTTAAAACCCCAAAACATTTTTGATGTTTCTTAACTATTTAATATTTTGTATTTCTTTGTTTTTACTGACCTTTGGTTGACATTAGCAGCAAGCAAAAAGTGTTAACATTTTGTATAGATGTCACATACTGTAATTCCCAACGCAGCTGTGGTTCTGTTCACAATATCTTCCATATACGCGGTGTATTATAATCCAACAGGCTGACAGTCACAGAAGAAGCCAGAGGGATTTATCAACTCCTGCTATGAAGGAGCAAGTAGGGTCAATTATAAAATCACACTATATATTTTTTTTTCTTTGATCTAAGCACAGTTCCACAGAAACCAAATGCAACGTGAAAAAAAATCAATTTCCATTATTATATATAATACCAGATTATCCTGGAAAAGTCTGCAACAACTGCGAATAAGCCTCCGACGTATGATTTTACTCCAAAAAGTTGACAGTGAAGATTGAGGTCACGGGGGTCACGGCGAAGATAAGCTGAGGAACTTGTAAATCCTGTCAATCTGTTTTCAAATTACTGCAGTAACAGCATGCGAGGTGTTGTTTCCGTGTATTATGGTAATGTAATAGCAGAGGCAGGCCTTGGTCTGCGGCTCCTGTTTGTTCGCAGGTACCGCGCTCGCTGCGTTTGGCATTCTGCTCCACTTCTCCCACTGAAATGAGTTCTCCCTCTCCCTCTAAACTTACAGAGGATGCGGCGCCCACACAGCTGTTCTCCCCTGAGCTGGCGTACATAAAACATAAAAGGCGAGCCTATATGAAAAATGCACAGAGCGCTGGAATATAATGTGCTTGATACCCTGCTGCTGTCGGGCAGGCGAGAGATAAAGAGAGAGGCCTGCCCTGGATAGATTCCTTTTCTGCAGAATTCGTTTGACTGCGGGCTTGGATGGCTGCCTGTGCAAACATTTACTCACCGCGCTCAATCCGTGGATCACATTACAAAGATTGATTGTTCACTTGCCTCTCACCCTCCACTGTTTCATTGGCCAATATGAAAATCAAATGGGACTCTTGAAAGAGGAGAATCTGAGGGGTAGAGTTGTTATGCACAGAATAAGTGACTGTGCTTCTCAGGCAGACGTGAACGAGCCCGATGCGTGAGTGTGTGTTTCGAGCAAATTCCTCCCATTGTTCTTGTGTATTCCAGATGAATTGAAATGCTGAGTGCCAGGCAGTGAAAACAAATCAGAATGATTGTAACAGTTGAAAGAGTGGCACATTGCGGCGTGTCTCTCTCCCTCATATCGCCATGTAAATTAGCAGAGCTGCTGTGTGAACTCGCGAGGCAATTAATTCGCGACACACACAGGTGCCTCGCTTACCTACCTACCGCCGCGTAATTGCAAAGTTCACAAATTAAACAAGGGAAACATTGGATTGCGTGCACTCTCGGCGGAGAATTTGCAGTCCAATTAAAGCGGCGGGTTTGAATTGTGGCGGCGCAGACACGGCATCCTGGTGGTCGTGCCAAACCTTGGCTCATAATCATCATTTCAGCTCGAGCAATTGCCAAATATTTACTCAGTTGTTTTTGGGGCCTCTGGGTACTGTATCTAGAAGCCTAACTAAGAAAACAATTGTTCAGGAGGCAGAGCGAGGAGAGGAAAACTCATAACGAAACAATCCTGGGTCCCTCGGTGCACCGCCGAGAGCCAGATCGAAACAGACATTACTCTCAGTTCAAGGTGACCCACAGCTTTTACCCCAGTCTTTTCCGACCAACTACACCAGCCAAAGCGAATCACATCGACAACATGGAATGTCTCTGCAGCAGGCAGACACGAGGCGAGCTCGTGTTTTAATCGATATAGAAAGTGAAAGCAGGTAAAGAAATAAGCACAGGCAAGGACAGGGAGGTGTTGGTGTGTCAAAACTGCTCAAGTGGAAGTAAAGAGGCAAGATCAGGTGCTTTGACCCCTGAGGACTGAGGGTCAGCACACGGGACGCCGGAGCTTTCTCCTCGGCTAACCTGCTTTCAAAATAACCAAACTGCTCCCGGAGACCCCGAGCAACAGCAGATTAGCCCCCCTCTGCTGCATCTTGTCCTCTCCTGCCAACACACTCGCGCTCTCTTTCCCATTTCCCCTCGGTGTCTTCCTCCCATCATCATTTTCCTCCTCTCCTCTCTACTCCCCTCCTCGCTCTCGCCCCCTCACATCGTTAGCATTTAGATAGTTGAGAGCAGAGGAGCTTGGGTAATAGGCTTTTCCCTTCCCTCCATCCCTCTTCTCCCATCTTGCTCAAATCAGCTGAAGTAAGAGGGATTAAATCAAAAGAACAACAATGATGATGAGAGCGACAGCGAGGGAGAGAAAGGGAGAATGAGGGGGTGCCGGTGCATAACGCTTGATCGGCTGTGAGCTCATTAACCCGGGCCTTGGCAGAATTGATGTTAGAGGTGATTGGAGATTATCACATTTAGGAGATACTTCATCCCCTTATCTCACTCAGCTTCCCCCCTCCTCCTCCTTCTCCACCTCCTCTTTTTTTTCCCCTCTCTCCACGGTTCTCTTTCTCTTGATTTCATCCAGGTCAGCTGTCCCCCGGTTCGATTCCCCAATGCGCGGGGGCCTCACGGATACCATCAGCGCCGGCTCCCGCGTCTGCTTGATCTCCTAATTCTGCTTCATTTAAACTTCATCAACTGTTCCACTGGACCGGAAGCGGAGAAGAATGAAAACAGCTTATGTGGAAACAGCTTTTTCTCCCCCGCTCCTCTTTTGTTGTTCGATCTGATATGATATCCCCAAAGCTCCTGCTGCAACCCCAACAAGCGCCCACACACACACACTTTTGCACATGCACTGCAAAAAATGTCCACCCTCATTGAGTATTTTTTGTCAATAAAGTTGTGTTTTCTTAAAACACGTGAACAAATCTGCCAGTGCATGTCAACTCGTTCCAAGAATATGTCTTGATTATTCAATTGTCAGAAAATTAAAGGAGAACTTCACAAATTTTTCACATCAATATCACCAGGATCCACCAGGCAGAGATTGTCTAATGAAACAATACTATTGAGTTGCATTGTTATGGGAATTGATCCATAATTTTTGGAGTTTGACGAATACTTGGGACTAAAGGGAGGATATCTTGACTTCAATATTGAATCGATGAAGTGGTCTTTTATTTGACAACAGTGGTTCTAGCCTCTCAGCTGTGAAGATTTGCTGCTTTTTCTCTGTTTTATACGATTGTAAATTGAATGTCTTTGGGTTTTGGGCCATTGGTTGGACAGGACAAGACATTTGAAGAAGTCACCTTGGGGTCAAGAAACTTTTGACAGGCATGTTTTATCGATAGAACGATAAATCAGGAAAAAATGGACATATTAAAGCTAGGGTAAGTAAAGATTTTAGAATGAATTTTTTTGTTTATATTAGTTGAAATTCTTATTACATCCCGACGGCAATCAATAAATCAAATGCTATGACACAAAAAAGAAAAACATCTGGTATCTGTGGCTGTTGCAGGACTGTAATAAACCATTCATTCGGGCCGAATGAAATGATTGGACGGGTTACCTGCCTACCTGTGTGCACTCATTGTGCATCTCTGGAATCTTTCACAAGCTGATAGCTTAACAGCTGTGAGTACTAACAATAACCATGTTTGTCGTTTACGTTCATAATGATAATTTTGGGGGAGTGTCTTTGGAGGGAGGCCTGAAGGGACGGACTGTCAGTGTTGTCAATGAACACCACATTTATGATTTTTGAAGCATGAATGCAATCGGCAGAAGTAAAAAGCTAACGTTAGGCTATAAACAAACTTCACCGCAGTCGCATGAGCGCGTGTATACACAACGAGGCTGTAAAGGCGAACAACTCGGCGTGATGGCGTTTAGTAATCTCATTTAGCCACTTGTTAGCAACCGCCTTTTTTAAGACGCGTAAATTCATGAGTGGGATATTTACTGACTTATGTTATGTCGTAGAACAAAACGTTAAAAGCTCTTAATCTTATTACCTTATTTCAGGAATCTACCTAAAAACCCGATTAACTTCCAGACAAGGGAACCTAAAGTGCTAAAATGCGAACTCATTTCCGGGTTTTAGGACTCATTCCTGCACAACTCTATAAGTTTGTCTAACCTAGAAGTTTGTTTACAACTCATCTAATTTCTTTTCAGTTATGCCACTGCATTCCCAGGTCTAAGCAACTAACTTTGTGAGTACAATGTTAATATAACCAAAAAGAATGAAGGCCATAACTATGACCCAAATTGTAATAAAATGAGATCAGATTTCGTAGATAAAAATGACTTTTTTTGCAGTGTGCCACCACTACAACCCCACAAACTCTCAGACACGCACACAGATTGGGAAAAGTCACTAATCCTGCATGCCCTGGACGCTGTGCACTCCCCCCCCTCCCTCCCTCCTCCCTTCACACTGGGAAATTTAGCATGCCCCCTCGGCTGAGGCAGAAAATGAGATTACTGTATTTAAATGACTATGGTAATGGCGAGCATGCTGCCGGGCCCCTGTAGGATAAGGGATTTCTCCTGTGCTCATTGTTAGCAGTTTTGCAAAGTGCCATCGTCCTGCTCGGGCTCACAATGGGGATGTCATTTAAAAGACATTTCTCTTTCTCTCTCGCTCCCCCCTCGCTTCTTTTTATGCCCCTCTGTTCCTCGTCAGCCCCGTGTACCAGTCCCCAGGAGGGCCAGCCTCAGAGCGTGTGTGTGCGCGTCAACTCTCCCGACCCACCGGTCCAGACATAAGGTGAATATTCTTCATTCAAAGGCGCACTAGAGTGATTGGACACGGTCAGTCTGTTTGGGAAGACATAATCCAATCTATGTTTGTAATGAAGTGTACTCTCTGAGGACCGGCTCCATGTGTCCGTTGTAGAACGCAGAGGCCAGGTGGCCAGTAGGTCAAGTGTTTGGCCGTATACCTGCACGACTCGGAGCGCTTTCCAAGGACAGGAATTAATCTGTTGTACTACACGTCCACCTTTGGATGGAGAGGTTTGGTGTGAAGATGCAGTCAGCTCAGGATTCAGTATAATAAACGCTACAGTTCAATACACACATAATATTTGTTTTTAACAAAGTCGTAATGAAAAAAACTATGACTGTATATAATAGACCTACATCATTTATTCTTGCTTGGGTGCATAATCTGCAAAAACTTTCAAGTTACATTAGTGTTGAAACAATTAGTTGGTGAATCAATTAACTGATTGAGAGGAAATCATGGATTTTGATTATTGATAAATATTAATAAAATGTTGTCTCAAGGTGTTTCTGATCGGATAGTTTACCCAGCTTCTATACCCAATAAAGGTAATTAAATCCATAATGTTGTAAATAAATATACCAGCAATTACTCAAGATAATTAATTAATAATTTCAGTCATTTATAAAGCAAATATGCCAATTATTCACTAGTTTTAGCCTCCAAGTTAGGGCCACTCGATTATGGAAAAAAAATCATAATCAAAATTATTTTGGTCATTATTGAGATCATGATTATTTGTTTATTTAATTGGAAACATCATGCATTTAGAAAGAACATTTTTATTTTTAATGTTAAATGCATCAATCTGGTGCTCTTTGAGAGCAAAGTTAAGAGGCTAGATCTATGAAGAGCTTTGTGCTTTAGGAAACAGTTTAATCATAATCACATTGGTTGTATAGATATGAATGGTGATGACACGGCAAAAAAAGTAACATGGTAAGCATTGTAAACATAATGGGGTCTGTGTTTCAAGACAGGTCGCCCAGCGAGGGCCAGCCAGCGCCCGGGAGAGTTCCCACGAGGGGATCTCTGACCCGCCGAGCGGGGAGAAGGCACAACGCTGTAAAGGAAATGGGTACGCTGGATTTATAACACAAGACAACATGAGAGCATCATTGCACAATAATCGTTTTATGTCGATTATCTTGTTTTCATAATCGTTGGAAGCCAAAATCGTAATTGAAACTGAAATCCGATTAATTGCAAAGCCCTACACAGAAGTGTGAAGATTTGTTTTAACTCACTATGAATATGTTCACAGTGAGTTAAAGTGTGTACACTGAGTCACAGTGTTCTTTTTGGACTGTTGGTTGTACATGTGATGAGCAATTTTTACACCATTCTTACTTTTATGAAGTTGTATTTTTTATAGATTTAAGTCCAAAATAATAGAATCTCGTTGTCATAAAGGTAAACATCCGATGTCTGAATTTGAATGCTGGCCAATTTAAACATCTTCATACAAACTGATTTACATTTCTGGAGAAGGACATGGGCATTTTTTAAGCCGTCTTAAACCTTTGACAGTTTGCACAGTGTCAATGGATGGCAATTCAGTGACACTGTGCTCAATTATGAGTGAAAAAACTGGGACCATATGAAACTAGAAAACCGTAGGAATCCAAAGCTTGTCATGGCGAGGGAACTGGCATGGCCATTTTCAAAGGGGAACCTTGACCTCTGACCTCCAAATATGTGAATGAAAATGGGTTCTGAGTCTCCCCTTTACAGACATACCCACTTTATGATAATCACATGCATTTTGGGGCAAGTCATAGTCAAGTCAGCACACTGACACACTGCCAGCTGTTGTTGCCTGTTGGTCTTGACTTTGCCATGTAATGATTTGAGCATATTTTTATGCTAAATGCAGTACCTGTGAGAGTTTGTGGGAGTTTCTTGTCATTGTTTTGTGATGATGATTGATTTCCAATATTAAATATATACATACATTTGCATAAAGCAAGCATAATTGCCCACTCCCATGTTGATAAGTGTATTAAATACTTGACAAATCTCCCTTTTTGGTACATTTTGAACAGATAAAAAATGTGTGATTAATTTGCAATTAATCGCAATTAACTATGGACAATCATGCGATTAAATGATTTTAATGGATTGACAGCCCTAATATATATATATGCAATCCATTCAAATATGTAAGTTATACTTTTATGTACTTTTGTATGTAAAATATATTAATAATGTTATACATTTTTTTAATGTCCGATATTTTCACGGAGATGCACTTGTTTTGTTTTGACCCTTTTTTCATATAACAAAATATATCAAACTGCTGAATCAGTGTTAAACAAAAACTTAGCCTAAATATTATATAGTCTAAAGTTAGAAAAGTTATCGTACAGTTTCTGCCGGTAGTCCAACAAGTCCTCCAAATTAAAACACAAAATACATTTGCCCTTTGATACAATTTTCTGATCCGCCACCAATATGGTTCAGGTTTGGTTAGGATTAGGCACACAAAGGACTTGGTTAGGGTGAGGAAACAACTTTCACTGTCTGGTAGGAAACGAGAAGTGAACAGTGGTCTACAGTGATCAGTGGTGGACGTTTTGCTGACCCTTCAAACCACCCCGACCTCCTCCCTCTGCGGCCTTTGTGCCTCTATTACAACGTCAAACTCTGTCCTCCTTTGCTCCCGACAGACAAGAGTAATTGGGAGAAGTTATACTTGTGATGTCTTCAGTACTCCTCTCCTGTAGTCTACAGCCCTGTTCCATATCAGTGATCGCTGAGCACAGGCCGCTGATCCATGCTAATTGTGGAAATTATCCCTGTGCTAATGTTGAAATTCAGTCCTTACGGAGTAGCAGGCAAGAGCTGTAACAAGGGAGGAGGCTATTCATAAAGAAAAAAGATGAGAGGAGCAGAGACTCAGAGGAGGACGCTGGAGAGAGGGCTGCACGGAGATGGAGTAAAGGCGGGAAGAGGAATGCGCTCAGAGGGACGGCGGGACGCCGACTGCGAGCTGTAATGTTGCTGTTGCTTTTCCTCTGCGTCACAGAGCACTTCATCATAGGTGGGTTTTTCTCCAGGTCCCCCCCCCCTCCCATCCGGCCCCCCTACCACCATTCCCATCCCGTGTCCCTCTCTGCCTCCCGGGCCCCCCGCCGCAAGCCTGATCTATTGGTTTTCAGCAGCGCGCGGAGCGATAAATCATGGGAATGGGGGCCGGCGATGATTAGGTTGCGGGGTGCAGAGAGAAAGAGAGAGGAGAAAAGAGGGGACGGATGTATTGGAGGAGGAGGAGGGGTGAAGGTGGGCCCGGCAGCCTCGTGTACAGCAGACAGGTTACTGATGGTGTTTGTTTCTCCCAGGCCTGTACCTGTGCAGGGGGCAGATTCTCCTGGGTGTTACATAAAGGAGCTATGGGTCTGCCGGGGCCCGACGCAGCCTCGAGGACACATAAACTGAGCTGGAATTACCCAGGCGCCGAGATATATATACGGGCACGGCAGCATTGCTTATTCTGGCCAAGCCCATTATATCAGCCCTGCTCCTGAGACGAAGAAGAGGAGGAGGAGGAGGGAGGGAGAAGACGCAGAGTGGGAGTGAGATGAGCCCATGGGAGCAGAAAATGTAGATTAATACTGTTGCATATTTTACCACAATTAAAACTTCATTTGTCTAAATGTGTGGACTTTAGCCTCATTTAAGCCTTGGCGGCTCGGTAGTTTTTTAACAGGAGAAATTAAAGAGATTGACCAGGAAACATTTACAGCTCACCAGGAAGAAATGTTTTTTCTTCTGTGACATTTTAAAAATGGATAGTTACACCTTATTTTGCCCAACTCCTGGAAATTGAACTCCCTGTCAATTATTGATACACCCTGCCCCACCCACACACTAAATCGGATTATATAAATACTGGGAGGAATGTTGATGAGATTTGTCTGGAACTTGAGCAAAACTTGAGTTTATTGCCTCATTGACAGAGATTTGCCAGTCAAGCACCCTTTAGCCTGTCACCTTTTCTCAGGTAACAAATCCCCCACAATGCACCCAGCCGCCACGTCTGGGGCATGAGGAGTCGGAAAACACAAACACGAGCAGGGATGATAATGAACAAGCTGGTGTGTGTGTGTGTGTGTGTGTGTGTGACTGAGAGCGGGATGTGCCACAACAAGCCCCCCTCGCACATTGTACAACTCGTTTTTTTTTACCGCTCGCCCATTTAATGGCTGTTCTCTGTTACTGTATGTTTCATCAGCGGCGCGGGGTGGCAGGTGGGAGGGATCCCGCCTTTGGAGGAGCGGAGTAGGGGCTTTGTTTGCTTTAGTTTACACGCTCGCTCGTTGTTTGTTGCGTGTCGACGCGCCAGCTCTGTGCCGTCAGCCTCGCCATCATCGAGTCTGACAGCTCCGCGGCCATGTTTTGAAGGGAGAGGAGGAATTAAAAGATAGAGATGGGTGGGAGAGAGGAAGAAAGGATGCGGGGCGCTCACCTGCTAAGATCTTACAAACTGATTTCTCTTTTTGGGATCACTGGTTTGAGGTTTCGGGGTGAGGCTACAGAAGGCACCTTTAAAGCTAATGTGGGTGATTCTCTTCTTTTTTCTCGGGTGCAGGAGGAAGGGAGAGGAGGAAGGGGGGCGCCCAGGATTACAGAGATGATCCTGCCATTCATCCTAGCTCTAAACACAGCCCCGTCTTCCCTCCCCAAACCCTGCTAATTCCCTTTTGATGAGGCGTGCTAAATAAATCCTATTTCCACGCCTTTATTCCCCACCGACTCCTGGAGCGCAGATCAGGGACGCAGATTTTAGGGGCTTCTGCCGCCCGTTTGGGACCCACAATGGAGCCCGTCTGCATGGCGGCCCACTCCGTCCAGTCAGCCTCATTATGCTTTCACCCCAACACATGCCCAGTGGCCCACAAACACACACACACACACACACACACACACACACACACACACACACACACATACTCGCAGACTGACACATTTACACATGTAGTTCCACACAAATACGCCATGATGGCTTTGTGCAATTGCTAGGACAAATGCCGGACATCATGTCATGTACTTCAAATTTGCGGTTGGAGTGTAAGAGGATACTCCAGGTGACTATGTGTGTGTGTGTGTGTGTGTGTGTGTGTGTGTGTGTGTACTGTACATCTCCCTCCTGTCCTGTCGGCCCTTCCACTCTCACATGCTGAGCCCCTGCGCTCGGCTATGACGCTAACAAGCTCCTCCGTCTCTCCCGCTCTGTCTACACCGGGGCCCTGTTATTAATGGGGACCAGCTGGGAGTGGTGAAGGTACATGCACAGCCAGACAAAGCCCCATATATAATCATAAAGTCATAACAAACGACCTGATGTAAATGAGGATGGGAGGGGTGGGGGTGTTTTGAGGGAGGCTGGGTTTCGGAGAGAATAGGGCCACGGATGCCGAGGTACGGTAAATAAAGAATTGAGGTGTCATCTGCCATCAAAATGGCCAGTGCCCTCTTGGCTGGCTGGCAAAGACCTGCCTACCTGACCTCTGACCTCCCCCTGGACACAGCAGACTGGGGGTTGCGCCTCGAGAGGCGGCGCTGAGTGCCTCTCCGACGGCTCACTTCTCTGCTGATGGGGCAGTTAGCCTGAGAAAAATGCTGCCTCCGTACGTGTCCAGGCAAACAAAAGACAGCTTTCCAGACTCTCTGCGCCGATAGCTTGGCCTCTTTGACATATGGTACCACAATAAACACACGCTTCAGGACCTGGCTGGCTTGCACAGTCTCAGAATAATTTTCGTTTCGAGATGAAATGATGATTATGATGTTACGTTACAAGCGGTGAGAATCCCGGGCCTGCTCATCTGCGGTGTGTCTGCACCGGAGAGGCTTACCCAGACACATGCTTCCAATTAGCTGGGCTTCTTCATGTAAATGCTTCATAAATTATCCCCCCTGCCTCGGGATTAGGTGCTCATAAAGAGAGTTAGCATCTCAATAAACAGCAAAGGTTGTGTACCGAGAGCAAATTAGAGGGACAGTGGGAGGGTGAAGGAAGAAGTGGAGAGGAGGAGGGACGGTGATGCTGTGAGCTGGCAGTAGGTGTTGTTGGAGTTGGGGTGAGGGTGAACTCTGAACGGTCCAAACTTATAAAAACTGCAGGAGATTGTGCTCCATCAGGGCAATTTGTAAGGTGTCATGTTACAGAAAAGTATCAGCTGATGTCCAAACTCTTGTTATTATTGTAGCTTTTTGGGGGCAGCGGGGTGACCCACTGGTCAAAGATGTTTTTATCCAGGAATATTCCAACTTTTAATAATATTAATAATATTTATCCTTTAATAATAATCCACTTTCAAGTCAGAGAAGTCCTTAAATTTGAATATGTACCATTCAATGACAACCTGCCGACGAAGATCATATGATGCTCCACATAAGCTACTAAATGGACCTTGCGGTGAGATTATTTTGTCAATATTCGAATAATATAATGATTATCATTAATATTCCAAAATAAATTAGTAAGATTTATTAATGACAACCTAAGAATAATTTAATAATAATGAAGGCGCATATTATTAACATATTTAAAGTACATATAAGTATACATTACATATTTGAATAGATTTAAATTTATATATATATATATATATATATTTGGGAGATAATAGCATGTTCGTTTTAACGCCACTAATGTTTTTTAATTTTCATATAAAACAAGAAAACCTAAGGAATCCATTGGTGCCATCCATGTCATACTAGCTTGTCGTAAAGGTGGGTAAATAACACTCCAAGCTTTAGCTACATTTTGGCGAGGAAAAACTGGCATGGCTATTTTTAAAGGGGTCCCTCTGACCTCTGACCTCCAGATATGTGAATGAAAATGGGTTCTATGGGTACCCACGAGTCTCCTCTTAACAGACATGCCCACTTTATGATAATCACATGCAGTTTAGAACAAGTCACACACTGACAGCTGTTGTTGCCTGTTGGGCTGCAGTTTGCATTGTTATGATTTGAGTATATCGTTAAGCTAAATGCAGTACCTGTGAGGGTTTCTGGACAATATGTGTCATTGTTTTGTGTTGATGATTGATTTCCAATATTAAATATATACATACATTTGCATAAAGCAAGCATATTTGCCCACTCCCATGTTGATAAGAGTATTAAATACTTGACAAATCTCCCTTTAAGGTACATTTTTAACAGATAAAAAATGTGCGATTAATTTACAATTAATCATGATTAACTATGGACAATCATGCGATTAATCGTGATCAAATTTTAATCGACTGACAGCCCTAATAAATATATACAGTATATATAATCCATTCAAATATGTAACTTGTAATATACATGTATTTGCATTATATTGTATATAACATGTAATATCTGGCTCCATTTGCTGAAGAAGACCCGAATATGCAGTTAGAAACCTCAGCTCAGAAAAGCTAGAAAGCAGACCTCTGCACTTATTTTATTATATAAACTGTTCCCATAATAAATGTCCATTAAATTATATATAAGTGCATTTTATTCTATATATGTGTATTTAAGTTGTTTCTATTCATAGATAAAAATGTTATTTGTAAATAAATAAATAAATTCCTTAGGATAGGATTATTCAACGGTATTAAATGGAGTATATAATACCTTTATTATGTTCACAGAGTGACAAATAAGTCTTTGAAACACATGTTCTCATGTTGTCGGACTGAAAAGGGGAATAACTTCAGACATCAGGCCTCAACTAACAATTGATTTCTTTATGTGTTCAATATCTTTAAGATCAGTGGATCATGTGTTCTGTTCAGTCTATGAAATGACAGAAAATAACATCACTATTTCCCAGAGCCCAAGGCGACATCTTCAAATTGGCTGACAAACTGTCCAAAACTCAAAGATATTACATTTACAATGATGTAAAACTGTGAAAAGCAGCAAATCCACGTTTGGCATTTTTGCTTAACTTTTGACTTAAAAATGAGCGAAATTGTTGTTGATTACTGTACCTGTCTGTCTGACGACTCATTTTAGCACCAGTCAGACATAAATCTGACGTCTTGTCACATTCAAGCTGAAGCTAAACATCTTAGTACTCTGTGTCTGAGGCGTACAACAATAATGACAAGAAAGCTCCCGACTGCCCACTTGTGAGAAAATACTGATGCAGAGCAACTCTCTCCTCATACAGGCATCCATCGCCCGCTGTGTAAAACCACAACTTCTACTAAATGGGAACCGGCTGTGTGTGAAATACGTGACGGGATCATTTGATGAAGCGGCGCGGCTCCGTTCAATCTAACAGATAATAGCCGGGGCATTACGCGAATTAGGCCGTTTGGTTTGTGCAAAGGTGTGGGGGTGAGCAAGGGCTTTTTGGATCCTGCCGGGAACCGTAAAGCGTCTGTAAACACGAATCACAAAGGGCCTTAACGCACTAAACCTCGGGCCACACTGGCCATACAATGGACTGTCATATTGAATTGGCCCGGAGCTGTGGGAGAGAGGCTGTTTAAGAAGACGCAGGGTGGGTGTTAAGCTGAGAGAGAGCCCAGCGTGACAGACACTTGTCCATGTAACAGCTCTGCAGAAACTCACACCGGGCTCTCAACAACACTCTGCTTTACTGTCGATCACCAAGACGCTCAGCAACACCGCCTGTCACCTATACATGTAATATAAATGCAATCTCACTCTTTCCTCTGTGATATATATCGACCATCTCTGAGGGGCAGACTGAGACTGACACACATGCGCACACACACACTCACTTTTGAGTACAGCACCATACAGACAGTCAATAACAGAATGGGGTGTGAGATTAAGCCTAAGCCCACCTTCTTTTCATGTGGCAGAGCAGCCGCTGCCCCGAGATCTGGCACCAGATGGCGCTGTGCCGGTCGGTGCCAGGAGATAATCGGGACAGATCGGGCCGCATTACTACCCATTATCTTCTAATTATTCTTGTGTGGAGCGCTGATCCTGCCGTTTGTGTAAGTGGATGGCACAGAGAGCCTGTCGCCCCCGGCAGCACGAAAATCCTCCCCACTTCCCTCACCCCCTCTGGGGATGGAGGGAGAGATCAGCCGGGGGGAGGGAAGGAGGGAGGGGAGGGAAGGAGGAGCTGGTGGGTAAGGCAGCCAACCTGATAGAAGGGAGATAACGCCTTTATGAAATATAACACGGCGTTCAGGAAGTGACACCGATGATGTCAGACCGAGGAGATCCCGCTGACCTTTGACCCCTGCGTTGGTGTCGCGTAAAGCAACATCTTGCTCCTCAACAAAACCAGACGGAGAACGGCGTCCGTCTCCTCTGATGACTCTATAAAAGTGTGATAAGGATACAGTTCAAGTCTCCCAGGCTCCATTTGTACAGTGCCTGTGTGGAAACAGGCCCCAACCCCCCCACCTCCCCACCCCCTTACCCCAAAGGATAGCGCTTACTGCGCAGAGGCATATGGCTTACCATGTGCTGGGTCCCACGTGCACACTCTTAAGCGCGATTCTACCCAGAACATCTTCGCTTAATTATCAGCATTTTGTTCAGCATCCTCCTATTTTGCATATTAATATCTGTCAGCTCAGGATGTAATGTGAGGAGATGAAGGCTTAGGCTACGCTAAAATACCACCGTATACACGGCGAGGAAAATACACGCTCAGCCGCGTCGACTCCCGCGGGGTGCAGAGTCCAAGATGATGTGCGTGTGTGTGTGTTTTCACTACCTTTTAACCAGGTCTCAAGTGTGCACGTATGCATATATGTTTGTAAAGTGTCAAAATCGTGCAGGCAACGCACGACAAGCTCCGTGTCTGTGGTGTTTGTACCCATCGTGCGCGCGTCACAACCAACACAACATGTTCACCCACCGGTATACACACGTGTGCCCATGGCGTGTGGTAACCAGCCCTTCCGACTGACATGTAATAAAACACGGCGTTGTTGATCAATCTCGCCAGCCCACGGGCCGCACAGCAAGGGCATGTACATGCAAATGAGAGTAGCTAAATGCCACTGAGGGGGCGGGAGAGGGAGGCAATCACTTCAGCTGACAAACTGCGCAGGAAGGGGGGATGCAGTTGGAAGGAGGGAGGGAAGGAGGGAGGGGGGGAGACTTGATATCCAGGGGGAAATTTTTAATGCAAGGTGATCCAAGAGAAATAAAGACAGCAGGCTTAATTATAGGAGGCGCTGCGAGAGATGAGTTTATCTTCGCCGCAGTTTGGAAGTACAGGTTAAAGAGAATCATCATAGCATCTACTGTGCTGATCATTTTGCTGAAAGAAAAAAGTGCGGTGTGCTTTTCTGTGTGTGTGTGTGTGTGTGTGTGTGTGTGTGTGGCAGCGACAGAGAACCACAGAGCTGTGATTAAAATGTAAGAGAGGCTGCAGCTAAGACTCAAAACCATTCTCTCCGAGCTGGGGTCAGGGCAACTGATCTGGGGGCCACTTGGGCAAATCCCAAACACAAACACGGCAGAAGAAAAGGCACAGAAAGCGCAAGGAGGCCGGTTGGTAAAAAGACTGATAGAACGCGTCCATGGGAAGATGAACAGCCAGGGAGATCATGAAGGGAGAGCTGATTAACTGGCTTTTAGATCTCTGGGAAACATCCGAAGGATTGCGCCTCCAGCTCCACAAATCCTGACCCTTAATGCCGAATCTATCAACCCTGGGAGCCCCTGCGCAACAATGAGAAGTCTATAAGCTGGTCCAAGCTGCTCCATTGACGGTTCATTAAGCAACAATGAGGACAGATAACCACTGCATTGCTGTATTGGTGGCTTTCGCTTGACGCTCGGAGAGGGCTTTTAGCTTACGTCACCCCCAGCTTTGAAGCAGGGGGCATTCCCCTTATGCTAAGCCAGGGTGGCGCATTCAAGAGGCAGAGATTGAAGCAGGTGTTTTTTCTTCTCACACATGTGGATGCTGTGTTGCATGTTATAACTGTCAAACGCGCCATCATCAGTCTGTTTTTATCTCGATGAAATGGCTGGACGACATCAAGAGGAAAGAGAAGGGAGGGGGGAAGTTGGATATTAAAGCTCGAGCCCCGGGCTTCATCCTACTTCAGAGGGCCTTTCTCCGATCAAAGATCACAGAGCAGCTGAGTGAATACTGGTTGGAGAGAGATTGTCCTGTCAATGAAGGCTGCAGGTTGAAGTGGCCCTGACGTGCCGAACCGTCACTTGCCCCCTTGAGTGCCGTTAAGCGCCAGTTGCTAACTGTTGCCACAGTTTTGGTGATGTGTCCTTACCTTGCAGAGCAACTGGATTCTTGCGATGTCATGAGATTACGCAAGATTCGCGAGATCACATATCACACGAATATCCATCTTGTTAGGTTTCAAGTTATGCGTTTGTGTCCGGCAAGCTTAGGTGTGTGTGAGGCGACTGTTCGTTCTAAACAACAATGACGGCTCCTGAAGAGGTTAGCGTAGATTCTGCAATAGCATCAGCTATATCAGAACTGGAGAGTAATTCTTCATTGAAAGAAGAGCAAAGAACGGCACTGACGGCTTTTCTCAATGGAAAAGATGTTTTCGCTCTTCTCCTGATTGGCTTCGGCAAAAATTTGATTGACAGATGGTTCATCCAATCACCTGTCAAGTATTTTCTAAAAGTGCCTGCCCTTTTCCAAAAAGGTTTCCAATAATGGCTTCTCAGACAACGCATTCTCACTCCCAACTTGTCAAATACCGCCACTTGGTCAGTGCCCCTCGGCATCGGAGACCGATGCACGGGGTACCCCTCTTGCGTTACGTTAAGTACAGAAAGCATCAACATTTAACATCTTTGGCTTCTTTTGTTGTTTTTGAAAAACTTTTAAAACTCTATTAAATCTTAAAACATGATTTTATTTCTCAAACTAAGGTGTCATAAAACATATTCCTTTGGTATTTGCAAGTGTCGAAACATTTCAAACAATAGAAAGTCTTTCAAAATAAGAGCACTCTAACATGCAAAACTAAGCTGTTCCTATGTGAACCCGCACTCATTTGTGCCATACATTACACAATCACTCTTTGATTTCAGGGCCTCGACCTCGACCCTGACTCAACACCAAGCAAAAACACACAATCGCTCACCTGTGTGTTCGGCTTCAGCTGACGAGCTCGACCCTCCCATGAGGCTTTGTGTTCGCTCTAAGATCGAGGTTCACTGGGAGCGGCAGGGTCCACCTCGCAACAAGAAGTCACAGCTTCTTTTTTTCCCCCTACCTTCAAGTGTCAGTCAGTGGCGAGTCACGACCCGTGCGACAGTAATCAAAGTGAATAGAAGAGTGAGCCAGGTGGTAATTGTGTATTATTCAACTTGCGGGGAGCACGCCACGCTGCTTTAGCCTGTTGATCGCTTATGTATAATTTAACGCAATCTGTGCATGTATTATAAATGAACGGGGTTTGAGAAGTGGCAAATAGAGTGCAATTAATGTCTCGGAGCTCAGAGCGCACAGATTGACTGTCTTTAGCCTATTTCTTCCGTTGCTCATTTCTCTCTCCTTTCGTCCTTTTTATCTCCCTCCCTTCTCTTTCACTTCCCTCTTTCTCTCCCCTGTTCCCCAACCTCTGCTGTCTCCCTCTTTCTCTGGGAGTCAACTTTATAAAGGAGTATGAGTGAGAGTGAGTGAGTGAGCACTCTGGAGGCAGTCAATACCTTATCAACTCCTGCCGAACGCTGACACCTTGACGTCCTTGACAGCAAATTATTACTTTTTCATGACGCAACCAGGTGCAATTACAGCAACATCTTTGCGCTGTATCCTGCTGCTCCTGCAACTGTCAAAAGGCGTTCCTGGTGGGATCCTGGAGGAGCTGAGACATCAGTCTCTCAGTCCCTCCCAGATCTCTGCAAAGACAGACTGACAGACAGGAGCGGAGGTATGGGGGGACGGAGTGCAAAGAGAAAATAGAGGGAGCCATTCAAACATGCCCAAAGATTCAGTAAATAGTTGCATTCGACTCAAATTCCTTTTTCTGGGAACACTAAGAGGTTTGTTTAGAGGGCTGTTGACTGACAGCGAGAATGTGGCAGAGTTTTGTTGTTGTTGTTTCGCTAGATGCAGGTAGCGAGCTAGCTGCTGCTAGCAGCCCGGTAAACAACCGTGTTTGTAATGTCATCACACGCTCCTCGCTCTCCTCGCTTCACCCCCCTGTAGGCTTGATTATAAAGTTAAACCGCACTTTAACACACAACAACACTGAGGGAGAAAAAAAAAACACCAGGTAAACCTCAATTAAGACTTCAGAGTGTCACTTTCTCCCCGTAGCGCGGCAGCAGAAGAAGAGAACACAAAGAGCCCGCAAGCCTGTGATGCCACCCCTGTGAATATGGGGATGCTGGGTGGTGGTGGGGGAGAAACTTTGCCATCCTGGAGGTGGATGTTGCCTCATGTCTCTTTGTGTGTTTGGTGTGTCCCCTGGTTGGGAGCAGAGGGGAGGGTGGCGGTGGTGGTGGTGGCGGCGGTGGCAATAGTGTGTGTGTTTGTTGCTATATATGTGTGTCACGGAGAAGAAGGACAGGTAAGAGGAACAGAACAAACTGTGAACGCGCTACAGAGACACCTGAGAGTCTCCTCTTTCATCTCAGACTCATCATCCACTGATCCTCACCCCTCTTCCTTCCTTCCTTCCTCCCCCCACTCAGCCAATTTCCTCAGTTTCCCTTTAACACTCCATGGGCCTAGCAGGTTTTTCTTTTTTAAACACACACACCATCTGACTTATGTAGGTAATGACACCTCAGTGAGCTATTGGTTTTTCCTCGGCCTTCTCTGTGTGTTTTTTCTCTCCTCCTGTCGCCCTCCCTTCCTCCCCCCCTCCGTCTCTCTTCAAGCACTGCCTTCTCTCTCCTTTACTCCCTCAGGCCTCCCCACTCCTCCCCTCTCTTTTTTTTCCTGTGGTGTCAGACACAGATTTATTCTGCCTGTGATGCGTGTAGAGCAGAGGAGTGTGAGTGAGCGCGGAAGGGGGGTAGGGGGGGAAGGGTCAACACAGGGGGGGAGGTGTGTGTGTACAATAAGAGATAAGATCATGGCTCCCCAGGGGCTTGTTTGGCCCTGTACCCGATCCATCAAACGGCGGCTCCAAGTGCCAAGGTCAACTCTAATGAGCATTTTCTGGGGTCTTATTCTCCACGCTGAACACCAACACACACATACGCACCAGAACATGAGCACACACTCTCTAAAACACACCTTGGACATACCTGCTTAGCTGTAGGATGGATGGCTGTGACAGGATATATAACATGCTTGCATGCATCCCAACAGGTATTTCACACAGATATCAAACATCGCTGCAGGAGAGCAGGTGCACGAGAAAGCCGGCACAAGTTGAGTGATTCGTGTCAGGTGTGATCTGTGGCAGGTACGGTGACGAGTACCCAACCTCTATATTTATTGAGTACATATGTACTAATGTGTCTGTAGTAGGGCTGTCAAAGTTAACGAGATAATGACGAGTTAACTCAACTTCGTTTTAATAGCCACCAATTTCTTTAACGCAGTAACGCATCTTTCAGAGGATGTAGCGGGCTCGGTTTTAAAGCTAGAGTGAAGCTACTGGCATCATATGAACCTAGTACACCTAAAGAACCCATTGGTACCCACCATGTCATACTAGCTTGTCGCAAAGAAGGTTAAATAACGCTCCAAACTTACGCTAAAATTTGGTGAGGAAAAACTGGCATGGTCATTTTCAAAGGGGTCCCTTGACCTCTGACCTCAAGATATGTGAATGAAAATGGGTTCTATGGGTACCCACGAGTCTCCCCTTTACAAACATGCCCACTTTATGATAATCACATGCAGTTCGGGGCAAGTCATAGTCAAGTCAGCACACTGACACACTGACAGCTGTTGTTGCCTGTTGGGCTTGAGTTTGCCATGTTATGATTTGCGCATATTTGTTATGCTAAATGCAGTACCTGTGAGGGTTTCTGGACAATATGTGTCATTGTTTGGTTAATTGATTTCCAATAGTAAATATATACATACATTTGCATAAAGCAAGCATATTTACCCAGCATTAAATACTTGGCAAATCTCCCTTTAAGGTACATTCTGAACAGATAAAAAATGTGTGATTAATGTGTGATTAATCACGATTAACTATGGACAATCATGCGATTAATCAATATTAAATATTTTAATCGAATGACAGCCCTAATCTGTAGCATCACTTATCAGACACTGTCAAATATTGGAGGCTGGTATTGGATGACATTCACAGTCTTGTTATCCCACACTGACTCATATGTGCCGTGTATCAGCTTGTTACAACTCTTTATTGAAGCTAAATGATTTTTACAACACTAGTGGGATGTACTCACAGGAACAACAGGTCTCGCTCGTTCTTTCACTTCCCAGCTGATAAAAAAGACCAGGAGTCGCTGGATAAAACACATCAGGTAAGATAACTTTACATTAGTGCGTGGAACTTAACTAATTTAGCTAGCTAGCTAGTGTTGGTGACGTATGTTGTGACGAGAGACGTCGTTAACTGAGCGGTTTCACACGAAACTAAATGATACTACGACAAACTACGACTTTCTTGACTTGCAAAATTATATTTCAAATTGACAAACATCATATATGTGAATCATGGCGCAATTCAAACGGGATCAAAAAAATATTTGCCTCTCGACGTTGACCACCGTACATATACATACATACAACATACATTTTTCCGAAATAAGGTCCCATAGGTTCCAACGGAGGGGGAGGAACTTCGCCCCTCTATAACTTAAGGACACTTAGATGTGTCAGTGAAGAGGTTTAACACTGATGCATTAGGAGGTTTGGAATACTAAAAACAAGCTATTGGTGCCAAAACTCAGGTATCATATTGACAATGGTATAAAAAAACCTCAAGCAATACCCACTCCTAGGCAGGTCATCTCATCTGCTGTGATATTTCAGGTGTGACACCCAGAAAAACCTTCATGCCAGCTCGCCCAGCTGTTCCCCCTACTTTCTGCATCACCAGGTTGGGCGCACACTTGGACAAAAATGGGCCACGGCGCCAGGTAGGTGGGCTTTTAGCAGAAAGAGTCCCTCATCATCCCCTCATCACGCACTGATCTGCCAAAAGTTGTTAGGGTTTGGAGGCTCGCAGAGCGTGGGTGTGCGTCGGAGCATGTGGAGCATACTAATGAAGCAATAAAAGTCACCGCGGGAGGGGTGAGGGCGGGGGGTGACGGCATGTTGGAGGGGAAGGTAGCGGCGAGCAGAGGATTGGGAGCCTCTGACAGGAGGTGTGATAATTGAGATGTTGCGACCCCACATATTACCTGCATATTGGCCAAATTAGGAAGCAGGGAGTTTAAGGCCAGGATGGAAACCTGGAGCCCCCCGACCATGATCCACGCAGTGTGTGTGTGTGTGTGTGTGTGTGTGTGTGTGTGTGTGTGTGTGTGACAAAACTAGAACAAGGTCTGACATTTTTTTCAGTAACAAATGCTCAGTTAGGTATAGGAGTAAAAAAAACATGTGTATTAAAAAATGCAACTAGAAAAAGTTTGAATGTTGTAGAGATGGAAATACAATTATATTACTTATATATTATAGAAGTATTCGCTGTAAATTGCATCAAAAGTTGCACAATTATAGACAGAATTTAAAGGTGTTATTGATCGCATTTTTATGTAGACAAATATTTACAAAAAAATTAAAAATACATCCAAAAAGCCTTCAGAAAGGTGATGAATAAAAGTATGGCTTTTCCTGAAAAAATTATTATGATTGTGAATTAATCATTTAAAAAATGTTGGCGGGTCCAAAATGAATGTTTTGTTTATCTCTGTGGAAGATATCTGATGTTTGGTTCCCACAACGAGGCTTGTGAGCCACTAGTGTGATGACGCAGGTATCACATGGTATCTCTGGGTCATCAGTTAATGTGTTAAAAAATAGATAAATGGCTGAGATTGACGGTAAGTGTCTGGCAACGACTAGTTGTGAAGTAAATGCAATGGAACGGGTAGGGAGAATGAGACATCTAGTGGCTGAATGTTATCAATAGCACCTTTAAGGTTTACCATTTTGTTTGTAAAATTCAGCGCAGGCGGCAGCGCTGGGAAAATCAACATCACCATCTAAATAAGAACACATATGGTAAAGATATGCAAAAATCCCATGCGATGAACAGCTTTGCATCACATCAAACAAACTATTTCCACGTGTAAAAGTATCACATTTTAACTTTTTTTTTTGAGAATTAGTAGTTTTGACAAGAGAATTTTGCAAATCAATATCACGATATAATCAATATTGTTATGTTAGGAATTTTGAATTTTCTGCCATTATTTGAGTAAACAAATAATAGATTAATAAAAAGATATATATAAAAAAATCAGCAGATTATTGGATGATGATGATGAAAATAATTGTAAGTCGCTCTACCTAGGAGCCAAGGCTTCTTTAACAGTTTTCTGCACTACCACTAATACTTGCATACATGTGTGGGCGTGTGTGTGTCCTACGATGTGATTCATGGACGTAAGCACGGCCTCTTCAACGCCCCCATTTCCCCACATGTAGGGAGAAGGCCAAGGGCCCGGCCTGCCTTGGCCTCCCCTGGCAGCGTAGAGGGTAGGGGGTGAACCTGGACCCTGTGCCCCCCCTGGAGGTACAGGAGCTGGAGGGGATGTCTCCACACTGTCCACCAGCTTGTGTGTGTCTCCCTGTGGCAGCTGCAGGGGACCCCCCGCCCAATGTGAGCTCACCAATACACCATCACTCAGGGGGAGTCTACATGACAGGTTAACATTGAACTATGACACCTTGCGTGGGGAAAATGAGTCTTATCTAGCACTGGTTTGGCTGCTGAAATACACCATTCACTGGTTCCACTTTCTCAAATGGGAGAACTGACTACTTTTCTCTGTTCTGTCTCATATCATTGTACCCGAAAATATTTTTTCTAGCAAAACAAGCTACTTGAAGAAGCTACCTTGGAACTGTTGATGGGCATTTTTGCACATTCACACATTATATAGAACTAGTGCAATGCCCGTTCAGAGAGTAGCCAGAACAGGCCAATTGCTTGGCTCCCAGTGTTGCTGCTTCTTGCAGCATGCTCGAGAAGCACTCATCGCTTGTTGACTCCAGGGAAGTGAAGAAGAGTTTGTTTTTTAAAGTAACCACATCCATGCATTCAGTGGTGAACTATAATCAATGAGCCGTGGCCTGTAAAGGCCCGCTGCGGATGGCATGCTCGACTCAGTCCGCAGAGCCCAGAAGATTCTTTAGTTTATACAAGTAAAAAATATTTGATAGATTGATCAGTAATGAACATAAAGGCTAGTTGCAGCTATTGTTTTTTTAAAGTTTTTTTTTGGCTTTTTGCCTTTATTTGATAGAGATACTCATGAAAGGGACCACATGCAGCAAATGGCAACGGGTCGGATTCGAACCGGGGCCGCTGCGTTAAGGACTCAGCCTTTGTACATTGCAGCTACTCTCAGGAAATACTAAGCATTGGATGTTTGGTCAGATAATTTTTCTCTTATTTTTTTATTAGATATTTTGTAATTAAAATCATAGCGCATTTCCTGATTTTACACATCTATGTTTAAGGCACAAAAATGATTTAGGATCAGTAAAACATCATAGTTTGGGTTAAAATAACTACTTTGTTATAGTTAGGGAATGTTCATCATCAACAGTTGAGAGAAAAATTGAAAGAAAACTGGAAACAAACGGTAGTCTCCCAAATCCAACCTCCTCTATACAAAGTTTTATGGCTGTATAACTACGTCATGCTACTGACAGAAGAGTCATAATTCACAGGGCTGATAGAGGTCTTTGGCACTTAAACGTAAACATGTTGTTTTAAGGCATTTGAACAACTTGGATGACAGCCCTTCATTGGAAACAATTCGACTAATTGTTAATTAAAATAATAATCGGTTGAAGTCCTTACACTAATTAAAAATACCTAACACTAACTAAATAAATCACTTAAAGGCAGATCACATCCATCTCATTCCTGATGGCTCTAATCATCTTCTTGCTTTAGGGCCCAAGGGGTCAAAGGTCAGCGAGAGTAGGGTTGGCCCTAGTTTGAAGTAGCTGGCATTCCTCATGAGGGACAGTTATGATGGATGGCCGTAAGTCCTCGTCCTCCCCCAGCCCACACCCCTCTCCATTGTCCCCTCACTCACCTCTCCGCCTCTTGGCACCGTCCCTCCATCCCCTCTTATCCTCTGACCAGATGTGTTCGTTGAACTCTGTCAAGAATAATAAAACACTGGCTGCAAGGGGGCACGCACGCCAGGGCCGACAGCGCAGGACGGGTGGGTGGGTAGGTGCACATTCAGATGCATGTGTGGACCTTCAATTATGAAATACACGCACATTAGTCAAGAGGGCCAACTGAGGCATCCTGATTATTCTAACTATTAATTAATTGTGGACTTTGTGATGAGTTCAGGTCTAGACGGTGATGCTAAACACATTTAAAAATCATTTGAATAACAACAAACTGAAAGTGTACCACTATCAGTATTAGTTTGACCATGAAATTATAATTTCAAGATGCTGCTTCAGTGTCTACTAGTGTGAAATCATGAAAAGAGACATAATCCCTCTTGTCAAACTGCTGGGTGACCGTGTAGAAAACAAAGAATAACCTAGATCATCATTTGAAACTATTAAAAGTGCTATATGTCTATATTGTGTTGTTTACGTAACAAGACACAAAACGTGACCCCATCAGAACAGTAGTTCTTCTAACAGATGAAGAGATTTTCATGACACAAACACGTTTTAGCACCATGAATGCAAATATTTACTCAGGTGTAAGTGGCCCCATGGGAATCCAAATGTGGGGCGTTAATGAGCTACACCAGACCACCACTGAAAACTGTCAATTAACCAGAATAGTTTGGATCCAGTTCAAATGTACATGGACTTGTCCAACAACCTGACCCGCCAGATGGTTTGGTTTGATGTTCCCGTCATTTGGAAACTGCAGTCAAGTTCAACCTCTTCAATAAAAACTTCTGCTTTGACTTTTAGAAACAGACATTTCTGGTGCAACTGCCCTTATAAATAACAGCAACAAATTCCCTGCCCGGGTCAAACAACAGAGAAGCATGGCTACAGAGTGCAACCAAAGATCTGGCAAGTGCGATTTTCATTGGTTGAAACAGTGCGCCTGCCATTTAGCAGGTCTGTGTCTTTGTGTGTAGGGTATTTTTTTTTTATGCAAAGACCCCGACCCTTATCTGCCTCGGATTGGCTTGGATATTCTTTTTTGCTGAATTTGGTTGGGAAAAAAAATTAACTACTAAAAATAAATACTCTTGCCTGTTGGGCTTGAGGTTGCCATGTTATTATTTGACCATATTTCTTATGCTAAATGCAGTACCTGTGAGGGTTTCTGGACAATATTTGTCATTGTTTTGTGTTGTTAATTGATTTCCAAAAATAAATATATACATACATTTGCAAGTATATTTGCCCACTCCCATGTTGATAAGAGTATTAAATACTTGACAAATCTCCCTTTAAAATGGTACATTTTGAATAAATAACAAATGTGCGATTAATTTATAATTAATCGCGATTAACTATGGACAATCATGCGATTAATCGAGATTAAATATTTTAATTGATTGACAGCCCTAGAAATAACAACTGATTGTTTTTTCGGTGCACCTAAATGAAAAAGTTAGACGCACCAGTGCAACCAGTGTAGGAAGTTAGTCTGGAGCCCTGAGAGGCTACGAATTTGAGAAAGAATTGGAAATCTGGATTCAGATTCAATGAACTACTCCTGAACCCAAACCTGCTTTGTGTCTTTATTTTTGCTTTATACTCCATTTGAACTTTAGCATCACTTATTCTGATAGTCGCCAACCTCCAGCAGATACATCTTTAACGAGTGCATGGAGACAAACTAGACTATAGAGACTATACAGTCGCCTCACTGTGACATTTGCTCCCATGGACAGAAAAGTTTAGGATTTTCCTCTGGTCGTACGAGTCTCAGTCGACAAAAGGAGCGCGAGAAATGTCAAACACTGCTCATCCTGTTTTGAAAGGCTGGCACCCAACTCTGTTGATGGAGGATGAAGAAAAAGGGGGGGAAGATGAAGAAGAGGGAGAAAGTGTTCTCGGCTCTGATGTTGCTGCTCGGGAAAGCCCTCCTGGGACGGAATCAAAACCTGCCTCCCCTGAAACCCTCTCACCGCGGGCGGCTGGTGACCACTGGCCCCTGAAGAGGAGCCGCCGGATGAGAGCGAAGACGAGGCAGAGATGGAGGCAGGGCGAGCACATTGATGGCTAGAGTGATGATTTCCTTCACATACACACACGAGACACAAATGCCCCCACTCATCCTCACACCTCCTCCCACCTCCCCCTGGCCCTGCAGGCAACACACACACACACACACACACACACACAGCCGTGTACTTCTATCTTTGTGAGGGCACTCATTGACATAATGCATTCCCCAAGCCCCTTACCCTAACCTTAACTATCACAACTAAATGTCTAACCTAAACCTAATTCTAACCTGGACCTTAAAACCAAGTTTGAACCCTCAAACAGGCCTTTGAAGGTCTGTCCAAAGGTGAGGACCGACCGGCCAAAATATCCTCACTTTCCAAAAATGTCCTCACTCTGAAGGTCTAAAACTCACAATTGGTCCTCACAAAGGTAGCTGTACAAGAACACACACACACACACACACTTTCTACCTCTCTCTCTCTCTCACACACACACACACACACACACACATTCTACCTCACACACACACACCATGGTTAGGCCTCCAATTAAATCAAAAGTGGTTTGTTTTTATTGGTCTTTTGCGCTGACAAGTGGGCTATCATTCTGACGGCTCTACCTGTCAGTGAGCAGCTGAAAATCCTCCGTTGACAATGCCCAATGCTTCCAATTAGGGGAGAATCAGACTCCTGGCGCGCGAGCCATCTCCCCCCCTCACCCCCTCCAAGGCCCACCTTCACTCCCTTTTTTCCTCTGCACTCTCTCCACCATCCTCTACCATTCCCCTCTTTCACTCTCACTCTCACTCTCCCCCTTAATACCTCCCCCCTCCACCTCCTTCTTCCTCTTCTCTCGTCCTCCTCTTCCTCCACCTCCCTCCTCCTCCTCCTCCTCCTTCTCCTTTTCTCTCCAGGAGAAGGGGGTCTTGTCTCCTCGTCCTCCTTCTCCTCCTCCTCCTCCTCCTCTTCCTCTTCCTCCTCCTCCTCCTCTTCCTCTTCCTCTTCCTCCTCCTCCTCTTCTTCTTCTTCCTCTTTTTCCTCCTCCTCTTCCTCCTCCTCCTCCTCTCCTCTA